>JANRGW010003860.1:0-31444 GCA_024733675.1 Psilopsiagon aymara | reverse complement strand
CTGAAAGTCAAAAACACAGCACTGCACCAGCTACTAAGAAAGAGAAAAATGACTGCTACTGCTGAACCCAGGACAATTGCCTAGAGACTAAACCAAAACATAACTCTTTTCCTTCCCTGCTCTCCAACCGCACCTCAAAGGCTTCTGAAGAGTGTGTGGGCAGGGACACACCTCTGTGCCTGGGATCCCTCGTGGCTGTGGATTGCTCAAGCCTGGGCACCTGTGACCTGGGGACATTGAAACCAGTGTTAATGCAAAAACTGGTTCTTACTGACACGCAGAGTACCTACTACTGTTTCCCAAGACTTAAAGACCTACTGGTGCAGTAAACGTGGCCATGGAAATTGTAGATTTCTTCTGCCAAGTTTTCTGTTTCTGAGGAACTTGTTTGTTTGACTGTGCTTAGAACTAATTTTCTACCCAGATATGCTGTGATGCAATAGGAGTTGCTTGAAAGTGAAGCTAGGGCACATACGAAGCCTGTCGGCAGTAGCTGTGTTGCCAAAAACACTACCAAAAAGGCACTGATGGGCTGTGTGCATGCCTGATATGTTTTGGTTTTAATAATTCCAGCCCACCAGAGCATATGCTTTTAATAGGAACTCTTCTTAAGGGTTACATTTTTACTTTTTTTTTTTATTTAAAAAAATAAAGGAAGAAAATGTTTCCCACAGAGAGCTTCATCTCCAGAGAACTGGTGAACTGAAACTGGGCTGGAATAGATTAAAAGATTCCCCCCACTACTTTCTTGTTCCTACTTTCAGCTGGCTCATATTGTTATATGAGAAATACTCTGACAGGCAGCTGTCTGCTTAAGGATAGTAATGAAAAATTCAGTTTAAAATACATAAAAAGGAACAAATGTGTTGAGTTGTGTGGGGTTTTTATGCTTTTAGGTCTTTATTTATTTATTCTTTTCCTTTTTCCTGCCTGATAGCACTTCTCAGCCCTAAGCTGTGCTCTGTAGTGCCAGGACTCCTGATGAGGTGCCTGCCTGCTGAGCAGAGGCCTGGTACCACAGCTCACCCTAGCTGGGGATCCCTGGAGCCTTGCCTGCATCCAAAGCTTCCTCTACCTCTCCAGGCCTTCAGTTTCCGGGCACGTTTCACATGAGCTGGTGGCAGGAGTCCAGGAGACCTTTCTGTGGTGCTGCCTCCCCGCCCCACCCTATGTAGAAACAGTCAATGAATTTCTTTTGGAAGGATAGGCATTATCTGGTCAGCCCTTTTGCCTTGTTCTCAGTAGATCAGGACCTAACACAGGGTTAGTTCTTCTCATGATTCTGGTAAGGGAATTCAATAATATCTCAAATAAGAAAGGAACCCTCTGTGCTGCAGATAGTACATTATGGAATCATGAGCATACATATGGAAAACCAAAGGAATGTCTTTAAAAGACTAGGTGTGTGATAGCACTCCCAGTACTTTGCTGACACAGAGTTTAAACTCACTGGCAGTTTATCAAACTGATTTGAGCTGGTTAATAAGATTTCAACAACGCGATAAAAACACTTTGCTTTTGCCTTGTTACAAAAGCAGCTAAAATGCTTTGGCAACACTTCAGACTTTCTACGCCTTTAACCCTTGACCTCTTTTTAGCTACAGTGACCGCAATAGCGGTGCATTTTAGAAGTTAGGTAAAACAATAGTGGTAAGTCCGATAAAGACTATCCAATGAAGAGACTGAAAGGAATAAAACTGCTTCTAGTCCAGCATGATGCTGTAGAACTTTTTCCAAGAAAACCTGATTTTATTTTGAAAGTACACTTTCAGTCTTGTAAGTGATGACAAGACAGTGCAGATCTCCTGGCAGAAGACATTAAGATGGAAATGTTAGCATTCACCCTCTATCCACACTATGGCTGCGTTAGTGTTGCATCTTCCTGATCATTCTTAAAAGCTTTACAGACTGGACTAAAAGATGCAATCTTTTTCCTCTTTACAATTTTTTAATGGCAGACTTTTTTGTGCAACAGACATGAAAGTGTAATCTGGCAGTTTATAAGCAATCCTGTCCAAAACCAGCAAATGGCTTCTGTTGACTTACGACGTCTACTGGGGTGGATGATGCAAAGAGCAAACTTTCCAATCCACCATGTGAAAGGAGAGAAGAAGGTCTCTGCATTCTGGAGACATTGAGTTCAAGCACTAAGTCAGCTACAGCCTTGTGTGACCCTGAGCATGCAAATTATGTGTCCAGGTTTTCCAAGTATAAAACAGCCCTAAGCAGCGCTTCCTGGAATCATAGGAAAACAAATCAGGATTTCATTACTAAACAGTTGGGGCTTATTTGGGGCAAGTTGGAAGGTCAGACGAAGTCTTCTCTTAATACACAAGCATCTAGTTCTACACAGACATTTTCTGTCCCACACTAAAACGGGAGACAGGCGTTTCCCTAAAAAAGTACCTGAGTTTGTGAGTAGTTCCCAATGACTTGTGTTTTGCAGCATGGGACATTGGCTCGTATTCACTTATGTGCAGTGCTGATAACGCATGAAGCACTGAAAGTGCTCTCTTGTGTCAGAAGGTAATTGTATGAACTGACACATCTTCATGTAAGTGTCTTGAAAGATGACTGAGACAGAGGCTACTGGTGTGTGGCTTGCAGTGCCCTGGACTGCCAGAGGAGATCACCTAAAGGAACATGTGGGGTATCATTTTATAAACCTCAAATAGGGGCCCTTAGACCATGATTTTAACCTGTATTGATGCAATGAAAGTGGTGAAGGTCCTAATGCCACATGACATGTTCAGACAAAAAGTCCCAAAGAGCCAAACTAACTTCTGTAGGGTATGGAGGGGTTCTCTCCCTGTGGGTTTGGTCTGTATTCACAAATATTCTTTAGAGCAGTTTCTCTGCCCTGGAAGAGAGATGTTAGAGAGAGCACCCTCATGAGTAATGTGAACTCAGCAAAAGTGCTACAAATATGAAAAAGTTTCATTCTGCAGTTTGGAAAAGCAGCTAGTAATGTTTCTTTGGCATAAGCATAAAAGGCTATTGAGAAGTTTGGTTTTTTTTTTTAGTCAGCATTGTTGAAGTGGAAAAAGGGAATGCATTTTTGAGCAAAACAGGCATTTCAGCTCTTGCAGGTGACAAGATTTAAATAATGAATTTGACTACAGGATGGATGGATTCAGACCACTAAGTCGCAACACATGTTCTCTCCCTCGGGGCTTTCCTTCTGTGGTTTACCAGCTGTGCCACAACAAAAGCCTTTCGCTTTGCTGTGAAAGTGAGTCGTTTCTTAGTCTTCCCACAAAGCTACACCAAGTGGTACTTTCCTGTGCATGCGCTTAAGTTGCTTGGGATATGCAGTTCATGTCAGCTGCTGCCTTTAACTTAGGGAAATGGAGATGCTGGCACCCAAGTCAAACACTACCCTGGGACCGTGCAATGAGCTGGTTTCAGTTCTGAAAGTGGGGACGGTGTGTTATACCTTTGCTCTGCCAAGGGTTGGGCAAGAAAAAGATGTATCAGCCTAGGCTTAGTGCTGCATTCAGGCTACTATGTGGACTTCATCCAGTTCATTCAAGGTCTGAGTGAAAACAGAGTACAGATTGCCAGGTTCCTGTGTTACGTCCATCTCTCTTCATCTGTGGGCTTCAGAAAGGTGTGCTTGTATGCCCAGAAAATTATGGCTGAAAGTAAACCTGCCACATTGGTTGGGAGCAATGATTTGGAGTGACTAGTCCTTATGTCCTGACAGACTAAAACATTCAGGAGAATGAATGGATTTTATTCAAATATAAACACAGTACATGACAAAAACTGTTATTACGAAATTCCCAAGTCCTTTGAATTGTAACAAACAACTGTCATCTAGGATTTACTTGCCTCCAAAAATAGCTGGAAACCTAAATGAATTCAAAGTATGGATTTTGCAACAGCAGGCTGTTGCATTTAGTTGTACTCGCTATGTAACATAAAATAATTGAGAAGAAAATCCAACCAGCCTAAATTAGTTTAACAACATATCATGAAGTGACTGCTATGCTGTTTCTTGCATCTCTAAACCATTACAGCTCTTGCAGTTGCAGAATCTAGAGGTGAAAAACTGGTTTTAGTAAAGGCTTCTGTCAGTTACAGCAATATGAAAAAGTCTGCACATAACCTCATGTGATAGATAGCAAGAAACGTCTGCAGGACTTCTTACTGAACCACTAGGAAATACTTCACATCCACACAGATAATGTTCACTTTCTTAAAGTGTTTGCAAGCTTGCATGCTTTCTTCAAGCAAATTCCTTTTAGGGTTCACTGAAGACTAGATATGGACTCAGAAAATATCTAATATACAGATCAATGGATGTGAGAGAAGACAAGGAAAGGCTGACATTTAAAGTAATTTAAGGCACCTTAGTAATCTTATCTGATAAATGTCAGCCAAATGTCCTACTGGCAGGGTATGGTTACAGATGTAGATTGGAAGACAATAAAGGACAAAAGTGAAATTAATAAATAAAACAGTATTTTTCAGACACTGATGATTAGCAATATACTCTTTTTTTTATGTTAATAGATAAAATGTCTTAAAAACTCCACAGTTGTACACAGTTACTTAGAACCTAGGCAGGAGCTTAATTCTTTAGTTGCAGCTTGGCTTGTTTCTTTTTCTAAGCAATCCCTTTATCCTGTTCAAATTGTTAAGCCTCGATTGCACGAAGTGAGAGCTAAACTGCCCTTTCTGTTAAATGCTGTTGGAGCTGAGCCTGTGCAACCCTCCCACAAAATACTAGTGCAGTGGTGGGGCACAGCTACTCAGCTCAGAGCCTCCTCAGGGGTACTGCTTCAACAAAAGCTAAAGGTGCTATTGCCAAATGTTTCTGGATTCCACATGATGGGAGAACAGGAAACCAAAATTTATTTTCATTTGTCTGGGATTTGAAAGCTGATCTTTATACAAAAGAAATCAGTCTTAGATATCTGACAGTTGACACTAGAGTGCCTCTTATATACTGAGCTTAGACAAACAAGGCTGTTACTTACTCACAAAAATGGTAGAATTTTAGTCTAGCAGCTGGTGCAGGAAAAGCCAAGTGTTTTCAGGGCTCAGTTTAAAATCATCATTGCCATACCCACCATGACAAGATGGGGAAACTGCCCCACCTAAGCAAGAGAGCTAGTATAGATTCCTCTTCCTTCAAAACCTCATGCTATGAGCAAAGTTGCTATTTTCAACTAGTTTCTTTTGGTTGGCTGAAATAGCAAGGCACATGCACCGGCTCATGGAAACTGTAGTTCCATGCAGAATGCATGAAATGTCCAGAAACTGCTTTCCGGACATTCACGGAAAACAGAGCCATGTAGTATGTACTTTTTTGTGTGTGTGTGTCTGTGTTTATGTGTGGGACACAAGGAAAATTTCAATTTAAAATTCACCCTCGAAGCCACAGGGGAGTGCTTAAATAAAGACTAGCTGAATCAGGCTGAGCTTGACCACAGGTTTTGTTGCATCCTGAAAAGGGTAAGTCCAGGTAACCTGACAATTAACATAGAGGGCATTGTTTCTAATTGGTCAGATTTCCACAGCCTGCTCTTTCACATAGTATGCACTAGCTTCTGTCAGAAGTGGAAGTCCCCTTTTCAATGGAATATTTGGTAAAAAACCAAAATGCTGATATCAAATGCATCTAAAGAAATCACACTGCATTATGGTAACATATTTGGTGCTTAGCCCCATCAGAGCAACTCCCATTTTTGGAGGACTAGGTCAAAATGCTCCACTTAATTCTGTACAGAATAACATGCAGCTGGTGAAACCAGACAATGAAAGACATGCTGTAGAGAGAAAAAGGTAGAAAAAGTAACAAGTCTCATTTTGCAGAGTCCTTCAGTAGTTTGTTGTTTGGAATTTTTTTTGGGGAAGGGGGAGGTTGTGGTTTTGTTATTTTTTATTTTTTTTTTTTTCTTGTTTTTAGCTGCCTTTCTTCACATTCAGTAGTCATCATCAGGGAAAGTAGGCACAGCAAGAACTTCCCATGCTCCTGAAATGCAGTTGCTTCTGCTACTAACAAAGTCCTCGAAGGTGTGATGAGAGACTGTGAACTCGCCAGTTTTCCATAGTCTGGTACAGAGCAGCTGAGTTTCAGGCTTACTGCTTTCTCCAGTGCAGGAGCATAAAACACTGGCAGACTATCACAGGGAACTGTCCAAAGTGGCTAGCTGGTGTGGTGACACAGCTGTTGTGTGGACACAACCAGGGGCTGGAACAGAAATCCCATGGATTTTGCTGTCTCTTGTGTTGGAGAAGCATTGGTTTTTTTTTTGCCATCTCTCTTGGCATGCTCTGCAGAAATCTGTCACTTGTATTACAAGTAATACTGCCACTGCAATAAGGGTGTTGATGCTTCTCTTGACATGTCTCCAGCTGACCAAATTACTGGTAGACTTTCCATTTAGACAGGTGCTGTAAAAAGAAACAACTTCATTTAAAAAAATCCCCCAGAAATAATTGTCCTAGTGTTGTTTTTCTACGTAACCAGTGGAACAAAGTGCAAAGCTATGGAAAAGAGCTATTCATGCTTCTGAAAGAGAATCAGCCAGTGCAAAACCCTGCCTCTGCCTGCGTACCTGAGACACAAGGGACCCTCTGCCCTTGTGCCATGGAATAAAAGTGCCTCTCTTTGTGCAAATGCAAGAAGTGCTCTCCTGCTAACATCTCCCTTCCTTGTCACTGTCCCCCTCAGAGAAGAAGATACACAAAGCCTGGATGTGGTTAAGGGAAACAATCTTTCTGAAACTCCCCTAAAGGCAGGGATGAGATCCCTCTGGAGACCAATTCAGAATTGCTCCAGCTCTGAATTTCTCCTCACTGGAGCATCCTGCCCCACTGACTGTAATGGGTGTTTGGAGAAACTAACCCCACCAGGATGAAGTTAATCTTCTTTTCAACCTGTCTTCCTCACAGTTTCCAAAACCTTTTCCTTCGTAACAGCAAAGCTAGTCGCAATAGGCTCTTTTTTTGGTTTGCAATATTCAGGTTTCCCAACTCCTATGAAACAATTTGACCTTCTTCATAAAGTGAAATTGTTAAAAGCAGAAACATATTTTACATCTGTATTTAAAAGCAAAATGTTGTGGCAGCATGTCCCTGTGGGTGCACATCCACAGTGCCTTACCCCTCATCTACTACTTGCAATTTGTTTGAAAATATAAAATGACTGAATTAGGCTAGGATTTATCCAAGAACCCATCTTTTGTCTCACAGTAGTGCCAACTATTCTAAGGAATTTCTGACAGATACTGGTTTCCTTTTTTATTAAGGAAAACCAGAACAGCAAAAAACCTGGACTGGTAGACTTAACAGCCTGCACAAACTCTTTGCCTCAGTACTCAACTATTACCCACAGACAAGCACCTTTTTTTCCTAACATCTAACTTAAATCTCCATCAGAGATCACATTCCCTAGATTCTTCTTCGCTGATACTTGTCCAAGTTGCTCTCAAATTGGGATGCCTGAAACACTTGGAGCTGTCTTGATGGCAACAGGAGCTTCAGCATAGCTGTTAAGCAGGAAGGGAGGGTGGCTTAAGCCTGTATGCTCCATGTCTCTTGTTGATTTGGTATGTCCTTTGGCCTGAACTGCTAAAGGAATTCTAGGAGACCCTGAGGCTGCCTTTGCCAACAGTTGCAGAGCTCAAGGAAAGGGCTGACAGAAGCATCAGGGCTACCACTTTACATGCTTCAGTTTATAATACCCAGCAAGTATATCTAAAGGCTTTGTGCTGATCTTGAGCACAGAAGCTATGAAGTTAAGTCACTCTTTGAGACAAATACAGTAAAATATTTTTAATACTTATAGTTAGTTACTCCACTGTCTGCATTTAGCTGGACATCTGTTGAAACAAGTGCACTGTTTTAAGCATGTCAGATAGATAACTATCATTTTTAGCCGAGCTGAATTAACTTTAAGCAACATCCACCAAAGTTGAGTGTTCAGTGCTCTTTGGACAGCAAAATGCTGTCCATACTCTATTTGTTTACAAACTAGGTTACCATTTGAGCAAGGATTGGTTTGGGGGCTTGAAGCAAGAGCCCTGCTCCATGCTTTGGGAAAGGCATGAGTGGTTTCTGAAGGACTGGCATGGCCCCTAGCACAGCATAGCTGCTGCAGATGCTGGGCAAAATCTTTTTCTGAAGCACCCGGGCTTGCTAGACATAAGGAAGAGGCATGGATTGAAAATGTGGTTTGTCCCTGTCCATGAAAGATGTTGTTGTCCTTGCTCCCTCTTCCTAGATATTACCTCTTGCATACTTGCAAAGTGGCTTACAGTAAGTACTCAGATACATCATCTGGTTCACAAGATGTCTTTTAGAGCTACTTTTTGTTCTCTCATGCCAAGCATTGCAGAGTCCCACACACAGGAAAATGGATCGATACAATGGTATGTGTGTATAACCTGGACTGACGAGGCATGCTTTACTTCAAACTTGTAGAAAGCTGCTTGATCCCAGTAGGATCTTGAACCCTTATTTGTCTTGCCAGTGACTCTAAAGCTCTTGGGACTAATTTATCCTCTGATTTCTGCTTTGGATCATGCTAAGCAGAACAAACTACTGACCCCAGTCCTGCATTGTAGAGGAGCATCCCCTTTGTTTGTTCAGGAACAGGCTGCAGGCATCACATTGGAGAAACTATGTCCTGAAAAGGCACAAAATCTGAGTTACTCTCACATCCAACAACTAACTCCTGGGAGGCTCAGGCACAACAGCAGAAAATGTTAAAGAATAACATGTCCTGAGGTACTACATCTGCCCCAGGTTTTTGCTAACAATATAATTTCCTGCTGTTGTGTGCAGGCAGCTTACTTGTACCTTCTAGCCACATGCTGGATAACACTAAATACTTTGGCATAAAACCCCAAGAATTCTTCAGGTTTGATCATGCAAATGAAAGGGCTCATTACCTGTGTAGGTCTCTAGTCTAGAGGACCTCCGTCTCCTCAGCCAGCAGATTATTACAGCTAGGACGCCTATGAGAATGACAATGGAAACAATGCCAGCTGCCTGAGCACCTTGTCCACTTTTTTTCAGGTTTTTGTGACTTTCCGTGCTGGACCCATTGCTTTGCTTCTGCTGAGTGTCTAGAAATAAAATAGAAAAATAATGTACCAAGGTATAAAGTTTCACATTTCATACCAGATAAATATTTGACCATATTTTACACATAGAAAGAAGTTCTGGAGGACTAACTATTTGTGCTATCCGTATTACTGGGATGCTGGTGGTATTCCTTCTGAGAAAGGTACATCTCCAGCTTATTCTGTCTAATAATACAATGGCAGTTTATTCCTCCCTGTTATCATACTGCATGAATCCCTTTCTTCCTGTTTGTTCTTCTCTTCTGCTAGGTTTGGGAGACTGTATGTTTGGGCTTGTATATAGATTCAGTTGAAAATAAATTTATACAGAATTTATAACACAAATTTCATGGTATTCATAAAAGTGGGAAAAAAACTGTTTCCCTGATGTCAGTGATAAATTTCCACTGATTCATGCAACTTGAAGGTTTCAAATCATATCTCTTAATGTTTCAAGTATGGCAGTGCTTTTAGAAACCAACAAAAAATAGTAAGATGAATTCTGATTTTTCCAGTATACAATATGAGAGAATGTTGTTAGGAAACTAATGACAGGTTACTTAGTTTTCCTTTAATTTGGAATGACAGTAAGGGTATGCTATCCTATATGCACCCTCATGGGCACAATTTTTGTTCCTGGAAATAGTTGACATTATTTTGCTATGTTTGTGGGCTAAGTATTGTTAAGTCCACAATACGCAATTCCTTGGTGTGTTCAGTTAAACATCTACAGTTACGCAGATCATCAAACCTCCTTGCACCAGGGTGCAGAAACCTCTGAGTGGATGGTGTGGCAGGAAGCAGGACCAGTAACAGCAATGATCCGATAAGCTGTCCTGCTCCAAGTAGCTTCTCTACACAGCTTTTTGGAAATCATGAACTCTGTTGTTGGCACTGCAGTTAAACTTTTCCAATAGCTTCGGGTTTTTTTTTTCGTTTGGTTTGGGGTTTTTTTTGCCTTTTTTTTTTTTTTTAATAGCTTTCTGGTTTTGTGAACAGTTGAGTGGCTAATACTGGTTTTTACCATTGATCACTCATATCAACAATAAATAGGATATTAAACTTGTGCTAGTAGGTGTATTGTTCTATTGGGCTAATATTACCAGTTTGAAATAGGCCTGCTTTAAATAGTGCATTGTACTAAACTGTATTTTGGAGACTGAAAACAGAACTTTGAAACTAGCAGAGTAAAAAGCAAATGTGAGCGCTGCAAAGCAGTGGGGCAGTGGTTTGGGAGTCATGGATCTCTCGTATGGTGCTCCCTGAAAAATAACATGACTCCCATGTCATCGTGTTCCTGATGAACCAATGCGTAAAGCCTAGTGACTGCCTTGGATGCAAGAGCTTCTCAGTGCCGCTGTATTGATACGTTTGGTTCAATGTGAAAGAGGTAAACATAAAATCCACGGCTAAACATAACTAGCTTGAAACAAAAATCTAAGCTCTTCTTGGCACTTTCTGGAACTACTGAATTAATGCATACCACTCAGTAGCGTGTCTCTGCACACAGAGACATGCTGATTGATATCCCTGTAAGCTAGAAAACATGAAGTAGCATGAAGGGACTTACAGTTGGCTGATAGATTTTCCTGTAGTATCTTATTTTCTATGGAGCACTCTATTTGCATGTTAGAAGTGGCTTTAACCTTCAACGTGCTAAAAACGCTGTAAGTGCCATTGTTGTTGGGGATGATCATTAGCTCCGATGGAAGCAGGTGGCTGTTGTCAGTTTTATTTATCCAATAAAGATTGGGCTCTGGGTATCCATTGCCAGACCTGCAGCTGAAAGTCACCTCCTCTCCAGTGCTGTCACTGTTACTTATTGGGCCACTGAGTATTGGTTGGCTATAACTAGCTGGAGAGCAGGAGAAAAAGAATAGTTGTTGACATGTCAAAATGTATGGAAAATACAAAATTTTGATGTGGGCTCTGAAGCAGAAGGTTTGGGTTTCACACCATCCTCGTGATGTGAAAGAGAAATACCTGCAGGTTTGGTATGTAAGCCAGAGAGCTGAGAGAATTACTGGAAGGGCAGAAAGCTGAAGCCAAACTCGGGGAGAGAGCAACTTCTTAAGCTGCTGTTACTCGGTCACATGCAAAAGTCTTTATATTACTGAAAACCAAGATTCCCCCCCCCCCCCCAGGATAAACGACTGCAAAAGATTCTCCCAGTTCTGTATTCCCTGTCTGTACCATTAAGATTAAGCAGGCTTCATTTCAGCAAAGGGCTGAACCAAGTTTTGAAGTTAATGGTATAGTTAAATACAATATTGAAGTGGCATGCATATGGAAAGATGGAATGAGAATTGGGCAAGTATGTGCAAGTGTTACAAGTTCTTACCTGCTAAACTGAGAACCACTTCTGCCTGGTGAACCATGCTCGTATACTCAGCTTTCTCCAATACTACACATTTGTATGTATGTTCATCACCCTGGCTGACGTTTAGTAACAGTAGAGAAAAATCACCATTTTCCAATCTATCCCAGAATAACTGAGTCCTGTTTTTAAAGTGAATACATTGTTCACTTTCATTGTCTTGACCAGAGATCAGTGCATGTACAACTGTACACTCCTCTTGATCATCAGCTATTTGCCAGTATACCCGTAGATTTTTTAAGTGCAATTCTCTTCCTTGATAAATGCAGCTCAATGTAGTGTTTTCTCCAAGTTTACTGACAATGATCTTCTTCTCCAGTGCAATCACTACAAGATTAAATGAGAGAGGAAAAAAGGGAGGTTATGTAGAAAAAGTTTCACTCTTTTCGAGTATATTCTACCACATGGGTGAACTCCAGTATTAGTACCTATACTAGGCAGATGAGCATGCTCACTTTATAGTCATTCCTACCTCCTGACGTGCTGGTGACTAATTCTCTCCATGTGTGCTTGTCTATTTTCCAAAGGGATCTTTTGCAATATAAAGCCTTCTAGTTATTTCCTCCTCCGATGACCAATCAGACTAAGCATTCTCAGCCCCATGGATACCTGCATGTTTCACTTTGCTCATTGCCTGCAGACAGATATTCAAGTCCTAATACTTTAATAATAAATTTTTTTCTTTTTAAACTAAGAAAAATGCCAAGCACCACCAGGGGTAAATCACAGGAAGTGTAAACACTGATAAGAAAAAGAGTACTACCATTATTTTGAGACCCAAAAAATTATAAAGGGGGGCAGTAAAAGAAGTGTTTCTCAAAGTGGGCATGTCATATCAATCACATTTTATTGCTGCTGTTGGTGCCACCTTCTCAACAAATACACCCAGCTGGGAAACCAGCATGTCCAGGTACCTCTGGTGACACATTCATTAGATGTTTATAACCTCTTATAGCCACGTGAGGTAGGCTAGTACAGTATCTGGCTTTTAGGACACTTTTCCCAGCCTCCAGACATGAGAAAGGCAGGCTCTCCTACTGGTGAGCAAGGTAAAGGCATGAGATGGATGACAAAAAAGCACAGGTCAGCGACTCCCAGAAGGCTAGGACAGTTCTGGCCACAGACTTTCTTCTGGGAGAGATGGGTCACCTCTCCTCCCTTCCAACAGCCAAAACCTCTCTGGTACAACTGGTTGCTGAGACCAAAGCAATGTGCATATCGTAAATGCTGGACTGGAGGGTGAGGGAGGGGTCAGACATGGGGTTGAATAGGAGGCATTACAGGTGGGGGAAGGGATTATGTGGGTGGGTGAGCTAGGGAAAGAAAGATGACAGGAGTGAGGGTTTGGAAATGTGGGAACAGTGCATGGTGAAGTGGAACAAAGGCAGCAACGTCCAGCAAGGGCATGTCTTTGTGCTGGTGCACAAGACTCAAGAAATAGTTCATCTACACATTTAAGCTGTGTACCCTGTCTCAAAAATACCACTGAAGCAAATATAGTACTTGCAGGGAGAAAGGTAGTTATGTTCTCTGGGCCATTATTCCCTGTTGGGTGAGAAAAGAAGTAACAGGCTTGACCTGCAGGAAGGCTACTACAGCTCAGACTTAGTAGAGAAACCCCTCTTAGCAGCAGAAAAAGTGAACCCTGGGAAGACAGGAGCACCTCTGACACTGGTGCTCTTCAGGAACAGGCCAGCTGGCATCTACTGAGACTGTACCTAGCATAGTTTGCCCTGATTTTGGGGAGTTTCCTTCATGACTTTGTTGGTTCCTTCTCAGTGATTAAGCAAGAACAGAAGAAAGACAACTCTTAAAAACATTTAAATATCCCAGGTGATGTCATTTAACCTTATCTTTGATTTGAAAGGGATTTTTGGAACTGTTGTAAAAGACTTAATACTGACTACTTGATACTGTGATGTGTAATTCTAGTCATAATACAAGTATGGATGTTATCCAAGCATATTAGATCTCCTTATCAACAGGCCTTATTACCCCACTTCTCAGGCCTTTTGTTGGCAGAGATAAGGGTGCAGGGATGTCTGTGAAGCAAGTGGAGCAATCTGAGCAAGAGCATCCATAAGGTTCTTGCTGTTCTCTGTACTGAAACTGATAGAAACAATTTTTTTTCCTCCTTCTCTGATGCATGTCAGAGAAACATTTCACACTAAGGAATTCTTACGTGTCCTGCTGAAAACATGAAGATGCTTATATTGTATATATTACAACTACCCTGCGTATTTGGCCAAACGTTTTAAAGAGAGTGCAGCTTCATTTTTAACTGAAGTGTTCTGAACTTACCAGCTCTCATGGTATGAAGGAGCAGTAACAGAAATCCGTAACTAAAATAAAAAGTAAAGAAGAGGTTACAGGATTGACTTTAGCATCTCTGTTATTTAAAGAAGCAATAAACCTAATATTGATTGGTTTAATACAGTTGCAGAAGTAGATAAATTAGGTACTATGACTGCCTAATGTCCCATTAAGTATTTGCATTTCTGACAGCTGCAAAACTTCTGTTCAAACAACATAACTCTGTGAATAGGTGGCTGAGGGCAGGACTAGCAGCAAAATGTGCTAATATTGGAATCAAAGCAGAAGGCATGAAGCTGATGTCATGCCCAACTTTCTTGAGAAAAACAGTATAGCCTCCAGGGCCTATTTCTCTAATAAGTCTATCTGGATCACTAAGAAGGATCACAAGTCAAAGCCGTACATCCCACTCTTTTGCTGAAACTCAACAAGTCAGTTTAATCTGGTTAAAGGACAACAGGCAGCTGACCATGCTTCCCACCAGTTGTACACTCAGTAAAAACACATGAACGGGAGCAGTGGTAATAGCAGGAACTGTGCAGAGGTTTTGCTGGAAAGAATTCAGCGTGTTTGATTCCTCTGGAGGGGCAAATCTATGCAGGAGCTTCCCAATGGAGCTACACCTGCTGGATGTGATGGGAAAACCCAGTTTAACCTATCTATAAAATCCAGGTGATTTAACCCTTATCATATAGGGCTTTAAGAAAGATAAATGTGCAGCCCTTTCCTAAGAGTTACTTTTAAATAGCCTTTCACCACCACACCTATCTATATGTTGTGCTCTCCTTCCTCAAGACTTCTGTGAAAGAAAAGGAAGATGCCGGAATGGTTTTGCAATGAGAGCTGTATGGCTGCAGTTGTCCACAGCTGCCCATGTTGGTATTACCCCTCATGCAATAAGGTTACAGAGTTGAGCTGATGGGCAGAGAGACACAAGTGCTTCCTCATCACCAGCTTCCCCAGCTCACTTTTGCAAGCAAGCAGGACTGTGACGCCACACTACCCAGGTGTGTTCCCTTCCTTCAGCTACGTCCAACACTGAGCCAAGGGCTGAGGCAATGGGGAGAGCTGCCCTCAGAAGCCTAAATCCACCTAGGAGGGAGGTCCATGGTCTCCCACCCATACTGCTCTACATTTTCCCTCTAAACCAACCCTGCCCTGCCTGACTCTCCTCCCTCCAAGCCCTAACCTAAGCTCACTTCCGCTGCATTCATTTCTCAACTTGCTTTCCCCTATCAGCTGTGCATTAGAATATCCACTAGCTCTTCCAGGCTTCCTGCCCTTGCCCCACAGCTCCTGCCCTTTGTCTAGCTGAGCACCAGGACTCATCCAGCACCTCCCACCAAGCTTTACTTGTACCACCTGGCAGAGCACAACTCAGGTTTTCTCTGCTGTAGAAGGGGGTCGCTAATTCACACCTGCCTTCCAAGAAAATTCTCACCTTTCCAAACACATCTGGTTTCCCATAGAGAAAGCAGAGAAAGTTCTTGACACAAAATGTATCTCCACTTGAAGCCTCAACTCCGGAGAATGAGATGGAGAAGGGTTAGAGAAGGGTCAGTCTGAACTGTATTAATTTAATATGAAGAAAACATTTTCTTTTCCTTTGTGTCTTTTGAAACGGCTTCATAGATGAGGTTTCAAAAGTTTAAGTGGATGCCCAGTGTGGAATATTTCTGCTCTGATACATATTTTGTAAATCAGCAACACCACCAGATAGGCAGTTCTGCTCTGCTCTGTCTCTGGCAGTGGCTTTTGACAGCTTTTACATGTATTGTATTTTTGTCATATTTTTACACTGTGCAGGAGCCATGACTTTTGTGTCATGCTTATACAGGTCTGTTTAGACAAGCTCACCACAGTCTAGTCCTTAATCCCACAGCTGTGTTTGTTTTATTGTTCCCTGCCCAAGTCAGAAACTATGGATATAGCAAGTCATTTGAATTAAATGAAGGACAACAGTTAACTGATCTTTATGGGACTCTTTGGGGAATTTCCCATGATAGGCATTTGCTAATGTCAACAAACATTTAGCTAGCTAGCCAGAATGATTAGCTAATGTATATATACAAAGCAGACCTTGATTTCTTATTTTAATAAATGATGACACAGTCAAGATTGGACAGATCTAGAGATGCTCATGCTCTTACTTGGAGGTAAGAGCATGGTAATATGGGGCAGTGTCAACCCATGTTTGTCTGGAGTAGCTCTAATGCTAAGCTCCTGTTAGAAAAGGGGAGAAATGCTCTTGCCTGCTGAGAAGCCTCCTCTTTGCCTCATACACTCAGCTTTTGTGTCCATCAGTAGCAGTGAGCTTCACTAAGAACATGTGTAGGTGTGTTAGTTTCATAGGTTCCCCATTTTTAATTTTTTTTTTTTTTAATTCTTTCCCACACCTTCCCCTTCTATGTATTTTTTAAAGTGTCATGTGGAACGGGAGAAAGTTGCACTTCCTCTTTCATACATTGTTGTTGCTAAGATTATTCTTCCGAGGAGCACCTCAATTTTTTCATGTACTATTTATTTTAGAGTTATATGATGCTGCTATTCTGACACAAACCAGCCGGACAAAAGATGTCCTGATGCTTGCAATAATAACTTCGGGGCTTTTGCCCTGCGGCTAAGATTCGGTTTGTCTCCTTCCTTTGTAGGGAAATCTCTCTTCTCGCATCAGTAAGTGCTCTGTGAAGCTTTTCTAACACTTGCACTCTAACGCTAATCTGATCTATAAAAAAAGGCGGGCCAGCTTTCCTTCTCCCATCAGTTACATTCGGCAAAAAGGCCGAATTAAAGGCCAGTTACTTGCCTGCAGCCTTCTGTGGCCGAGCACAGGCACGTGGGGCAGGCAGGCGAGCGCTGAACCACGGGGGTGCCTTGCAAAAACCCACCTCCCACAGCCACGGGCGCCCGGCGCAACTGCTCACCCCGCACACGCAGCCAGCACCGGGCACGTTTAAAACCGCAACCTGCCGCCCCGGGGCCGGGGACCGCGAGCAGCAGCTCGGTCCGGTCTCTATTTCGGAAGCCCACCCGGCAGAACTTTTCCTGCCCGCTGCACCGCAGCAGCGATACTCGGGTTTTATTAAGGAGGGTGGGTGTGTATCTTTCTGCTTCCCCCAAGCAGCATCCAGCCCGCGCCCCAACCGCGTTTCCAGCGACACGCGTGGGGAATCGCAGCTCCCATTGCTCCGAGGTCGCCACTCACCCTCGCAGGTCCATCGCAGCGGCGCGGGAGGCAGGCGGCTACCGGAGTTGCGCTGCACCGAGCTGTGCCGAAAGCTGCTCGGTTCAGGCCGTTTCCTTTCCTCCCTCCCACGTCTCCTCCCGCCGGGGATTTCCGCCCTCCGTGCGCACCCGCGGCCGGTGTGCGGCCGGCTCTGCTAGCCGGTCGGCGCCCGCACAGCTGACAAACCCCGCCTCTAGCCTCGTGGGGCGGGCGCGATCTGCCTCGTCCTCGGCGTGTCGGGAGCTGAGGTTCCGGACTCCGGCTCCGTGTCGACTTAGTCCCGACTCCCCATTCCGGCTGTACAGATAGCCTCAGGCCCTCGCCAGTCGTCAAAGACCCCTTCCCAAAGGCTCATCGGTACCGCCCTGCAAAGGGCTCCCTACCTCCGTGGATGCTTCGGCCCCTGCGGGAGATTGTGGTTGCTCCATCAGGCAGGACGCCCTTCACCGCCGGGCGCTGCAGGGCAGGACCTGGGGAGTCAGGGCTGGACTTTTGTGATAGCAGCATCTTGTTGGCCCTGTGAGGCACTGCAGCCCCATTTGGGGGGTGTGTCTGTGTGGTGAGGCAGAGTCCTGCAGTCCGGCTGCATCCCCAGCCCTTTGCACAGCCTGCCAGCGAGCAAGGTGCTAAGCTCTGGAGCAGTGCTTCAAAATGCATTTCAAAAGGCATCAAGTTTGTGATTGCATAATTAATTACTAACCCTAAATGGAATATGATATGATGCCTGGCTGCGCCTGAAGATGTAGGAGATAAAAATTGTGACGCAGTCATGTTAATAATGGGTGCCGTAACAGTAGTCAGCTAATAGAAAGCTCTAGTTGGCGTTTGCCAACAGTGTTGTTCATGAGCCCACATCAGTGACTGTTTGGCTTGTTGACTGCCAGACTCCTCAACCCAGCTAGGACTCCTTTGCCAGCCTGGACTTTGGTGATGTGCACTGCAAAGCTGTCACTGACACTCTGCAAACAAACGCCACAGTGACTGTCCTTAAAAAAAGATTGTCACTTTGATATCTTATTTAGTTGTAGTTCTGAGTCACCCTGGGTATAGCAATTACTCTTTTCCCCGTGAAGGAGAAACTCCAGGGCTGTACAAGACTTGCGGGTCTTGGTACCATTCAGGCTCTTGATGCTGTCAGCAATATGGGAGCTCCCACTTTTGATTCTTGAAGTCAACATGACTTTAGTCTGCGTACTGCCAATAGGCTGCAAATCAGTGATCAGTTTGAGAGAGGAGACTTAAATTTACAGTAAATTTAAAGGAAGATAAGCTTTCCTATGGAACTATGGCTGAATCAGAGCATGTTGGCAGCAACCAATTCACATCTTTCCCTGAAATATTCCCTGGTAGGATATCTTAGTACAGGAAACTACTCTTTTGATGTTTTAGAAGCTGTTTTAATAACAGACACTTGGTGAGCAGGGATGCACATGGAATCAGCTCTTAATGACTAAAACCTTCTTGACTGAAATGCCTGTGGCTTAACTTTATAGGTAAATTTTTAGAGTTCTGGATATAACTTTGTTCTTTTTAAAATGCGTAGTTTGAATGCACTCTTCTGATGTACTTTGCAATGGTTTCTATCATGCTCTCTTCATGCATGACGAATAAGAACAGCCTATTACCATACATGAATACCTTGCTTGTTCTGAAAATGCTTACCACCAAAACTGGAAGGCAGATGTGTTCATAGCCAGGAGACTCTTTGAGATTTGGAAAGGTCAAGTGCAAACCTCTTCTGCCACCACCAGGCTTCTGAATCTGCATTGCCTGAAATCATAGAATCATAGAATAATTAGGGTTGGAAAGGACCTTAATACAATATAGTTCCAACCCCCCTGCCATGGCCAGGGACACCTCGCGCTAAACCGTACCACCCAAGGCTCGATCCAGCCTGGTCTTGAGCACCGCCAGGAATGGAGATTTCACAACTTCCCTGGGCAACCCATTCCAGTGCCTCACCACCCTTACAGTAAAGAACTTCTTATATCCAATTGAAACTTCCCCTGTTTAAGTTTGAACCCGTTGCCCCTTGTCCTATCACTACAGTCTGTAATGAAGAGTCCCTCCCCAGCATCTTTATAGCCCCTCTTCAGATACTGGGAGGCTGCTATGAGGTCTCCAAACAGCCTTCTCTTCTCCAGGCTGAACAGCCCCAACTTTCTCATCCCATCTTCATACGGGAGGTGCTCCAGTCCCATGATCATCCTCGTGGCCCTCCTTTGAACTTATTCCAACAGTTTCATGTCCTTTTTGTGTTGAGAACACCAGAACTGCACTCAATACTCCAAGTATACTGCAATCTCTCATTATTTTTTAATCTAGAAGGCAACTTTGCCTTCCATTTCACTTCCAAATGGTGTTTCATTAAGGCCCAGACTTAGACAGATCCTAAGTTGCTCCTACCTGCAGAATGGCCAGAGGGCTTGAAATATAAAGATATTCTTCTGCCAGTGGTTCCATTCCTATGGCACATGCTGAAGAGCTGTGTGCTTCATAAAAGCAGGCTCTCACTGCCAAATCACTGCCATTATACATAAGGTGTGCCTTGGGAGTTCTCCACTATTTCTTTCCAAGCAAGGAAAGGAGAAGCAGCTGTAGGGAAGGATCACTGCAGTTGATGTAGTTTCTTATATTTGTGGTAAATTGCAATAAATTTTTATTCTTTTAGAAATATATTTGTTAATGTGTTACTTATTATCAGTAAGTCGAGGTGTTTGGCTTAGGGTCAAAATACAGACCTTAGTTACATGATCTTTCCCCTACAAGTATTACATCAAAGATAAGATGAACGATAAGTGTCAAGGGTATTTGAAAAGCCTAGGTGAAAAGTTTTCATTAAAGATGTGGCTCCTCATCACTACTACCATATGCATATGGCAAAATTCAGTCAGGAAAGCACCTCTGCAGGTTGTCTGGAGCAACCTCTACCTCAAAGAAGGGCCAACTTCAAAGTTATGTGTCAAACCTACTACTAAAATGTGTTTCAGAGTTGCTACTGCTGCTTCTGCGTGGTTTTGAAAATTCTGCTAATACTTCCTTTTTATCAGAGAATACAGTGAATTTCACCAGCAGTTCTCTTCATTTCCCCAGGTCTAGTTTTAGTAATGCAATAGTGTATATTTATTTTATTTTGTTAAAGAAGCTGTAATATAGTGTAGCCACAAGGCAAATCACATGTAAAGCCATATGATCAGGCTTCTAAAATCACAATGCTTAAGACAGGAAAGATGGGTCTTGGCTTCAGAAAATCAAGTTTTTGAGGTTGTTAGAGTGCAAAACGTATTCCAGTTGTAGTACGTAGCTGCAATCTTTGGTAGCTGCTGCATTCTCTTTTAGAGACATAGAAGTGGCTCAAAGAAGATCTGTATTTTCCCTCCTCCTGTGTGCATGTCTGCATGTGTATGTGTCTCAGTGAGACTTCTTTGTGAGAGAGGGGTAAAGACAGCTGAGCTTGTAAAGTAGAATATTTGTAATAAAACCCCCTTATCACTGAGAGTTAATTTGTTCTGTCTTACGTATGTCTGCATCACTTAATGCAATTAAATTAAAGCATTTAAGGCTGTCAGGAGAAGAAAGTAACTCCTATGGCTTGTGTGTAGCAAATACGTTGCCTATGGACTTTGAAACTGAAAACACTGTGAAGAGTTGGGAGGAAGAAGGGAAGGAGGGAGAGAAAAGAGGAGGAAAATTACATTCTAATTTTTCCAGGCTGTGAGATAGAGAAGTGATCTACATACCAGACTGCTGATTGTTTTCAGGTGGGTGTCACACAAAGAGAACAGCTGTATCTGCAAAACACTCGCCTTCAGTGGCAAGCTCATTAGTGCAATTACTGAGAATCCAGAGAGACTGACTAGATTTTGTGGAACAGAGATATCTCTCTCTCTCTCTGCATCTCTGTGTAGAAAAAAGGAAGTCTCAGACATATTGAATACCTCTGGGGACAGATGAAAAACCGGTGATGACTCTATGTGATGTGGAGGATTTAAACCATTTTTGGAGTAGGAAAGCATGAAAGAAATTAACATAAAATTAGTAGCAGAGGATAACTGAATGCTGAAAAGTTTTTAGGGTGGCTAGAGCATGTCACCCATTTGAAAAGCAGATGCCTGTGTCATTAGCAGTAGGCACAATGGCATGGTGACAAAACCAAGAGGGAGGTAGGATTGCTGGTTGGTTGCCTGTGCTTGGCCTCTCCCTGTCATACACAAACAGGGGCAATAAAATAGCATCCAAACTTAAATATGTGATGAAGGCATAGCAAATCTGCAGCAGGCATCAGAGACCTCTGAGAAAACAGGTTAAAAAGGAGGACCTGGAGTAAAGACTACTCAAACTTTCATACACCCTGTTTTAAATAGGTACTTTGTGTAGATGAACAGAATGATCCAGCTCACACATTGCATGTAATAGGAGAACAACTGAGGATAGCTTTAATGAAGCTTGAAGTGATCTTATATACAGTAGGTTTGGGGGGCTTACCTCAGAATACAGAAAAATAAAAATCTGCAGCTATTTTCAAAGGACCAGAAGAAGTATTTGGAAAGCCAAGAGCTAACCTTTTTGGTCCTAATTGGTCTTCATCTTAAGCCAGAAAAATAGTGCCCTGCTGTTATCAGTGATGACCTCACTGGCATTAGCTGGACAGGATTCATTCACTATGAGGGGAGAAGCACTCTGGTGCATTACATATCCGAATGTAATTGAAAGGATGGAAAATACCTGCAAATGAGATTGCAGTGGAGGAAAAAGAGCAAATGCTGATTATCAATCTTCAGTGTAAAGCAATCAAGAGAAAGTACTACAGCCTACCCTGCGTGGGTTATGGTGCTTGTGTGTTCTCTGTCATGTTTGGCTGGTTCACTAAACACCTAAACTAACACCTACCAAACAACTATAAAGCAATTTCTTTTTTTTTCATTTTGGTATGTCACCTGCGCAGAGGATGTAGAAGATGAAGCAGCAGAAATTGATGGAAGGACTAAAGGGAATCATAGAGCAAGTAAGCTAATATGATATTAGAAATAGGAGGCAAAAGGCATAATCCAAATAATGTAAAGTGGTAGAACAACCAAAAATAGCCTTGTAAAATGGATTGAACACTGCTTTAAGGATTGCAGCCATCCTTTCTTCTTGGAAAATATCTAGAAGTAATACTTCAAGCAGCAGATCGTTGCTGCTGTAGAAGAGCAATCCATACTGAGCATATGGATGCCAGACAACCAAAATCATATTGGAGTAGGAATCATGTGTGCCTCTTGTTATTTTGTCAGTAGATGCATGACTGTGCTGTGACATTTGAAATATACCAAATCCCTGTGTAATAGTTTCCACAAATCTCTGTCTTTTGCGCTGTGTAGGTTCTAGGGCACAACACTAAAACTAATAAGGTGTGAACTGCAACTGAGAGAAAAGTCAAGAGAAAAATCACAGTAGCTCTGGCCTCTTATACACTTTTATGTACGGGGTAAAGAGCAAAATGAGGTATGAGGTGTAAATGATTTTCCAGCACTTTTCAAACGCTTTTTCTCCATCTACCAAAAAGCTGTAAGAAGTAGCAAGTGTAAGAGAGACGTTGCTTCTTAAAAATAGATGGTGAAAGGAGGACAGTTTGTACAAAACCAAATAGTTTCATCAACTAGTGGAGATATCTGGGGCAAAACAACAAAGCTGACCACTGAGAACAGACTAGAGATGAAATCAGGGAAAAGATGTGATTCCAAATAAAATATTTTATGATTTTGAGAAGATCCTTTGAGATGGTGATCTTGACCAGATGCAGTGGAAAAGAACTGCCAAGAAATACACTTGACCGAAGTGAATGAACTAAGAGAAAACTGTAGTTTGTATGTTCACTTTCTATGCTCTGTCTCTTGTTTTGTTGCCACACTAGGGAGTCAGGGCATTGGCCAAAAGAACCACTTTTAACACCCAAATTCCAAGATTGCCCCATTCTAAAGAGGGCATGTGCAGCACTGGAAAATACCAGTTTCAGGCAATATATGTGCCGCGTGCATGGCAACAATGGCAACCAATTTATTTATGCACAGAGAAGGAAAGGACTGTTAAACATTTAATTGTGTTGTTAGAAAGGAACACTCGTATTCATAGTTCTCTATTAGTCATGGATAATGAGACAGTTGATTTCCTGTTGTTTTAAGAAAAGCAAGGAAATAATTTGGCAATACTTTCACCTGCTCACTGTGTGGGGGTGTGTGTTCAAAAAAAAGAGAAGTATTGAGAAACGGTATGTAATTGCTGAAAATGTCTCTTGA
Organism: Psilopsiagon aymara; assembly: GCA_024733675.1. Taxonomy (NCBI): domain Eukaryota; kingdom Metazoa; phylum Chordata; class Aves; order Psittaciformes; family Psittacidae; genus Psilopsiagon; species Psilopsiagon aymara. The sequence goes on along the minus strand of JANRGW010003860.1, from coordinate 8,170 downwards.
GCCTCTCCTACTTAGTGCGTGTTGTCCTTTGTGGATATTTGGTATCGTGAGTGATCCCAAGCAGAAGAGTGATCTTGTCTGAATTGCCCTCTGCTCATTTCTGCCAGGTAGGCTTTGCTCTGATCACAGCTGGCAAAAACTTATTTGCTAAGGACACTAGATAATGCACCAAAGAAACTGTTGTAGAAATGGAGTTCACAGGATTTGGAGTGTGAAATGCCTTCTGGAGAAGAATTTTATTTTTGCCCAGGTTTAATACATTAACTGTATGAATGATGAGAGTGGGCACAGATGAAGAACAAACTTGGGACAAAGTCAAATGCAGGTGCCCTTAGCTAAGGAAGAGAAGGAGTAAGGTTTGTCTGAAACCATCCAGCTGAAGTTTTCCTTCTTCATGAGGAAGATGTTTGTTTCCAGGACATGCCATTTCTTATCCCATATATCACACAGCACATTGGAAATCCTCTTATTAATTAAAAAAAATCCATCACAGCGAAGCCTGGATCTGAATGACTGACAAACTCTCTACAGAAAGCATGGTGAGGGAGTTCATGATAAATAAAGCTACAGATCTTTTGTTAGAATTAAAACATTGAGGTATATATAGGTCCTACCAAAACTGAGTTCAAATCTCAGTCTCTCCAAATTGTAAGAAGATTCTTCATAGAATGCCATATAATTAAGGTCTTTCTCTGTTTCTGGTCATTGTGATTTTTTTGGGGAAGAGGGCTAATAAAATGTGCAGAGAAAATGCTTAAGAGCCATCTTGGAAGTAGCTGAATAGGTAAGATATTTTCAAATGCAAATATACATATATAGGGGATCAAAACTGAAATTTACTCTAAGGGCATAAGTATAAAATACAGTACAGATGTTTGTTGTACAAATTAAATATTTTGGTTTTATATCTCACTGGACATCAAGAATTTTAAGAAGCAGATTAAAGGAAACACTATCCATATTTTTGTAGGTCTAACTGTGACTTTGATGATGATAGCATTACATTGTTACAGTGAATGAGCTCTGAGTACTGATAATGAAACATAGTAATCATGATTTTGGAAACTAATATCCAGACTAGCAGCCTAAATGGACCACACAAAGTTATTTCAAGAAATACAGGTGTAGTAAACAATATTCTCAATACTATAGAGGAAAGCAAACACATACCTGTCCTGCTATGAGCCATTGCCATGAACTAAAGAATCTAGCAGATTTTGGAAAATATTCTGTGATATGAAAATATTCCTTCCTGAAGAAGAGCACAACTGTATTCCTGGGTACCTTAGTGTCCAGACCGAAACAATGCCTATCACATACCTAAAATTTTGATGTTGTCCTTAGAATTAGAAATTAGAAATGGAGAAAAGGGTTTATTTCTTCTTATAGCACAGTTGAATAGGAAACTGTAAGAAAACAGGATGTGATATGGGTGCCAAGTAGTGGGGAACAGGAACTGAAATCTACATGTCTTATGCTGTTTATTGAATTTATTTGATCAAATATATTACTACTACGAAAAGCAAATTTGATGAGGAATGTAGTTCTGTTTTATTGTACAGAGCTTTTCTGGCCCTTAAGTGACTCAAAAATTTCCCTTTGATGCCATTTGCATTACAAAGTGCAGATACAGCATGGTGTGGCCTATGGGCTTTTGAAAATGTGTTTGTAGGACAGATGAGCGGTTTGGCTGAATTCCCCTAAAAGCTCAATCTTTACTCTTTGTAGTAGTCAGGATATTAAGACTGTTCAATAAATGGTGTAATACACTGAATAGCACTGCAATTAGAGGCATGTCATTAGCTGCCAGTCTTCCAATATATACAGGTAAGGATCTACCTGCGAATACTGTCTGATTTTCTGTGTGCTGTTATGCCGTGAAATGCAGTCATGGTTGTGCAGCCTCTTTCTTCTGTTCACATCAGGGCAGGGCTTTCCCCAGAAAGTAAACAAGAAGCAATATGGCATGGCTCATCATCTGATGATCAGCTCTTCCTTCAGACCCCAGTGCTGAGCTTTCTTGCACCATTGTTTCATGTATGCAATATTTTGTGATGTTTTAATTCCAGCTGTCCTGACTGCTTTACTTCTTTTTTTTTTTTTTTTTTTTTTTTTTTTTTTTTTTTTTTTTTTTTTTTTATTAAAGCAGAAGATTTTTTCTTTTTTTCTTTAAGGACTCTGTCAAACCAACATCTGCCTTATTGCCCATGAAGAAATATGGCATTTGAAGTCCAAGAAGCATAACACAACTAACTCCTACATTATTAATACTAAAAATTGGATGTGAATAAAAATTTACACACTTGTCTTTTCTTTCTGTCTTTTCCATGTTATGCTGAAGGTGATGCAGATCCAATGAGGGTCTCTAAGGCAGAATTTACTCCATTTTTGAAGTAAAAAAAAAACTTTTTGTAGATCAGATGTGCTGAGGTAGCATGAAAACAGAAGCTTCCAGATTTGCAAGCTGTTTCTCAGAAGTGATGCTTCAAGTGACTGGGCAGTTGCCATGGGTAAACTCCTGGCATCATTAAAATTTTCACAAAGCTTTCTACAATGGTTTGCTGGGCTAAGAACATTCTACAAGTACTGCTAAAATATAATGCTCAAAGTACAAACTTGTGGCTGTTTTCCATAATCACTGTTGAATATTATCAGCACACTCCCTTTGTACCCCACATTTAAAATACATTTTCAAAAATAACAAAATAAAGACCACAAGTGACATAAGAAATGCCCAACTGGAAAGATTTTGCTAATGTTTCTGTTTATCACATGTTCTTTATCTCAGCACAGCCATTTCTACTTCAATGTGCCTAAGTGGGTATTAAAATGAGTGACACTACCCATGACCCAAAGCACTGAAAGCAAGTAATGATGGGCAGCTGAGCCCCACGTTGAAAAGACGTTGCCAACCCCCCCTGCTTCTCCTCCCTCACTTTTTCCCAACCTTTTGGCCAGATCTAATTTAAATGTGAATACCTTAAGTAATTGCCAATATTTGTAAAGTCAGTATATGCAACTGCATTAAAGGCAACACATTTTTGTGTACTGTTGTGCAGGGATTTTTTTATTTTTTTTTTTAATGCCCTGTAGTTGCTGGGAAGGTGCTTGGTAAAACTTGCCTCAGTTGGTGTACAATTGTTTTATACACTTTCCCCTTACTTCATTCTTTAGTGAACATCTCTGGAATAAGTAATTACTGTGGGAACACTTCTTTACAGCAATTCTCAAACAGCAAAATTGGCAGAGGTTGGTTTTATAAAGTTCACAAACTGAATGGTGCCTTATTGCCATAAACAAAGGGATTTTAACTACTAGCATTAAAATACACTAAGAATAACAGATAAGTGAATCTGTGAATAAAGATAAGTCCTTAATTGACAAGAAAATGAAGGATTAAGCTAATGCAGCATTATAGCAATATGCCAGGGATTCAAACTTCGGCCTACATCACCATTTTGGACTAAGTGATTATAAAAGCTTTCTGAATGACAGAAAGCAGGACTCCCCTGAGAATTTTTCTCCCTAAAATTTGTCAAAATGAGTGCAACTGGTACTAAGCCTCAATATAGGCTCTCTAAATGAATACATAACGTATTTAGTTACTTAAGATAATTGAAGTCTTGCCAATTTAATTAAAAATAAGCCACCTATTGAAAGGAAAAGATATTTTGAAATCTCACAACTACTGGTACCACTGGATGAATTTAATGAATTTATTTTATCATCCTCTGCCTACTGGCTTTACCTGAGAAATCAAAGATCTTTTGCTTGAAAAGGCAGCTCATGCAAAGTTCAGGAATCAAATCCTGAAGTGTTAATGGGTTTAAATGAAAAAGATCTTGCCTGAAACAGCAATTGGTGTGCATAAGCTTCTATCTTGTTCTAAATTGCATCTAGGGAGTGTCTTAAAAATATAACTGCTTTTTCATTTGTCCTTGACACCATATCCAACCCATGTAAGATAAATAAATGAAATTAAAAACTTAAAGTAAAAGGAACTTTATGGAATCCAAAGAGTTAATGTTTCAAGAGGTATTGCAAGCTGATCTTACTTTTGAGTGAGCTAGTGGGTGAATACCTCAAAGATAAATGAACTTTTTGTTAATTACACTAAAATTGACAACGTGAGAGAACAAGTTCATGTTACAGCCAGTGGAAAAGGATATAATCAGAGGCCCTTGTATAAATTTTATAACTATAGCAAAGGAAGGAGCTGAGATAGCCTCTATCTACTAACAAGTGCATAATGGTATAATTTACTCCATGTACAGTCAAAAAATACGACAGTCATTTCTTATTCAGGTTGCTGGGTACAGACACGTTTCTCCTCTTCCTAGTCTAAATCCTACAAGAGTGTCACATTGTGGAGTGGATCTGAAACCTAGTTTCCCTGAAACAGTTAGAAACTGCTCATAATATATCTTCTCCTGAAAGAGACAACTAGGGCACTTAGGCATATAAAATCTTAAGTATTTTGTTGGACTGAAATCAAACCACAGAATCATAGAATATTTTGGGGTGGAAGGGACCCGTAAAGATCATCTAGTCCAACCCCCCCTGCAATGCACAAGGACACCTTCCACTAGATCAAGTTGCTCAAGGCCCTGTCCAACCTGCCCTATCCAGGGACCTTAATATATACAGACAAGTCCTTAAGTGTCAACCAGACAAATTGTTTTAAGAGTGAGATAGACAAGGCAGAATGTTCTGAAGCAGATTAGCTATTCTTTGGCCCTTGCAGAGGGAAGGAGAGCAGAAGTAGGAAAAGGAGAAGGATGAGGAGATGGATAAGGAGAAGGATGAGGAGAAGAAGGAGAAGGAGAATGAGGAGGAGGAGGAGATGGATGAGGAGAAGAAGGAGAAGGAGAATGATGATGATGATGATGATGATGAGGAGGAGGAGGAGGAGGAGGAGAAGGAGAAGGAGAAGGAGAAGGAGAAGGAGAAGGAGAAGGAGAAGAAGGAGAAGAAGGAGAAGAAAGAAGAAAGAGAAGGAGAAGAAAGAGAAGGAGGAGAAGAAAGAGAAGGAGGAGAAGAAAGAGAAGGAGGAGAAGAAAGAGGAGAAGGAGAAAAAAGAGAAGGAGAAGGAGAAGAAAGAAGGAGAAGAAAGAGAAGGAGAAGGAGAAGAAAGAAGGAGAAGGAGAAGGAGAAAGAAGGAGGAGAAGGAGAAGGAGAAAGGAGAAGATGAAAAGGGAAAGGGAAGAGAAATGGAAACGGAAAGGGACTGGTTGCAGAGTCATACATTCGCAATATTTAGTTTTCATTTACAAAGTTTATGGAACTTTAAACGGTGCTTTAATGGTATCACTGTCTCATGTAAAGTATTTTACAATAGACTTTTTAACAACCTACTGCACATAATCAACATTTTGGTATGCATTCTTTGTCACATTATGGAAATATATTTATAAAAATTTGGGAACTTCATTACATTTTCACATATCACATTTAAAACTGTACTGATGAAACTTAAAAAGTGGAAATCACTTAATTTTTGAGTCAATGTACTTATTAAAAGCTTTTAGGAGCTATGGATGGTTAACTTCCCTGAAAATCAAACATTTATTTAAGCTGTCTGTGTCGAACTTTAAACCTTGATATTTGAAATGTTTTTAGATTTGAGGTTTTTGTTTGGGTTTTGTTTCTTTCTTCTTTTTTTTTTTTTTTTTTTTAATTATATTTGTAACCTACGCCAATATTTCTTATCCTTTCCTTGCAGGCAGATGATCATAAAAGAGGGGTGAATTGTTTTTCCACTACTTTGGGAAGATATTTGGCTGTAAAATTCATGTACTTTTTTTGGAAAACGGACTGACTAAGATCTTCTGCGATTTCAAAAAAAAAACCAAACCAAAGTATTAAGTTACAATGTCATGTACAGAGCTACAGCAAAACTATTGGGTTAGCCTAAATAAGCTGGTATTCAGTACTGGTTTTAATACTGGAGATTGGTTTATCCCCACAATGTGAACAAGGCCTAATTTGTTCTGTTGCTTCTTACTCATTTGATGTTGTATAGGAAACGTCAGAAAATATTTTCTACAAGCAGATGGGCTTTCCCATGGCTCAAGCAAAATAGCTGTTGGTCTTAGGTCTACAATTTGAAAACAATTATCATCTGTGAGGTCAACCTGCTTGCTGGCACTCTGTTCAAAAATCAATAACCTAAAATGCACAGACTTGACTAACATCTCATGCCTCGCATAAGTTTCATGAGTTTAGTAACGATGCTGAAATGATGATGACAATGAAAACCAAATTATAAAGCCAAGTAGCATATAAAACCAACAAACAAAAAACCAAAACAAAACCACATCAATTTAAGCAGACTTGTGATGAAGAACAAGGTGAATTCCAATGATTCTCTCCTTGGAAGGCTTCTTTGCAATCCACTCTTCAGTAACCTGTCCTAAGGTCTGAGGCTCTATGCTGTGTGGCAAGAAGCCTGGAAGACGATTCAACTTTATCCTTTACTATGACAGCCTAGCCTGTTTGTTAGATCTGTAAAAAAAAAAGGTATTGAAAGACCAATGGAAAGTTTATGTTATTTTTTACTGAGAAAACAAAACCTGTCCTCTGGTCCTGAGGACAGAATGGCAAAGCTCGCAACCATGTAGTTAATTCTGTTCCCTAAAAATAGGTTGCACATCCATACTGCCATATCATATTATTTGGCCCATGCTATTGCTTGAAACATGTTCAGCCACAAGCCAAAACTGTGTCAAGAAGCATGCTAACAATTAAACAGCACAGACAATTGCTTACTGGGACTAAAAATAATTACCTGATCCTGTTTCTTTTACTAATGTGGACATAAACTAGAAATGCTGAAAATTGCCTCCTGTGCCAGCAGATCTCAGGAATTGCTTTCAGGAGTTTAAGCAACACATCATTGGAGTGCCAAAGCTGATCAGTTTAGCTGCTGTTCATAGACATCTGAAACCACTCTGCAGCCAGTCCAATAGGACTGAGGGACACCAGATCTTCAGAAGTCATTGGAGACATTCAAGGCCAAGCTGGATATGATTCTGGGCAACCTGATCTAGTTGGAGATGTCCCTGCTCATTGCAGGAGGGTTGGACTATGTGACCTTTGATGATCCCTTCCAACCAAAACTATTCTAAGATTCTTTAAGTCCTGGGTAAGCTGATACCCTATATACGCAACTCACAGCATCATTTTAGTTTGGAGATATCTGAAAAGAAATATTCTATTTATTTAAAAGTGTTTTTTCTCTCTTTGCACAGAAATATGATTTGACCTTTTATTTCAGAACCTAACAGAACTCTTAGCTTTAGATTCTTGCTTCTGATGACCTTAACTTGAAGTAAATTGATACACTGTAAGATCACTTATGGGCACAGAAATCTGATGAAAATACTAGCTCTGACCTGGAGTATTCCATTTGTGTGGAATACTACATAGATGATATGTAGGAAGGAAAACATCAAAGTCATTGTGATTTTGATTGAGCTCTGAAGTACTGGAATTCAGTGCGGATTCTTAAGATCAGATAGAAATATTACCTGTATTCTTAACTTCACAAAAACCTTGTCACACATAACATCATGCCAGGGAGGCAGAAGCAAGAGCAGCTACTTCCCAAAGTGTTTAGATTGTATTTCTAGTGTTCAGAACTAGAAATTACAAGTGGCAGTATGCTTAATAAGCAATATGCAGTGAAGCAACTTAGCATTAAATAAGGGAAGACTAAAGAAATCACAGAGAAACATGCTTAAAAAAGAATTCTGAACAGTTTTTCCATCTCCTTAGCACCTTTCAAGACCATGTGAAAATGCGATTTCAACTCTTCACATTTTGGGATTGTTGGAATTGGAAAATAAATAATTGACAGAAAGCCCTTTCCAATCCATTAATTTGGAAAGGACACATGCATAGCTGCTGATGGAAGTAGAAATTGGTATTGAAATAAAAACTAAGTGTTTTTATTAGGCAGATCCAAATGAGAACTGTTTGAGCAAATGCTGTCAAAGCTCATGGTTTCAAAAAAAAAGTGCAGAAAAACAAAGGAGGAAATGGTGTGGTAGAGGAGGACAGTAGTGCTATTATAGAAACATAGAATAGTTAGAGTTGGAAAGGACCTTAAGGTCATCCAGTTCCAACCCCCCTGCCATGGGCAGGGACACCTCCCACTAAACCATATCAC
>JANRGW010003859.1:24823-43006 GCA_024733675.1 Psilopsiagon aymara | reverse complement strand
GGGCGGGGGTGTTCGTGCGGTGGGGCCGGGAGGAGGGAAAGGTCCGAGCGGAGCCGGACTCACAAAGGCCGTGGGTAATGGGGGGCGTGTAGGAGAGACAGCCGCAGCCCAGGTGAAGGGTATGGGGAGGGACAGGAGTCTGCAGCGGGAACAAAGGAGCCGCCCTCAGCGCCTTCAGTGGGAGGTGGGAGAAAAGGAGAGAAAAGGGGAATGGAGAAAAGAGGGAAAGAAAGAGAGAGAAAGGGAAGAAAGGAAGAAAGGAAGTAAAAGACCAAAACAATGAAAAAAAGTGAAAGGGAAAAAAGAAAAGGGAGAAAAAGAGAGAGAAAGGAAGATAAAAATGAAGAGAAGAAAGCATCAATAGGTTAACATGCCATAGATTTGCTCATTTCGCCGATGTACTGTGTAATTGCATCCTAGGTTTTCATTCCCTGTACACCTCTGGAAGGAGCTCACTATGACAGGGCAGAGTCTGAAGGCTTTATCTGAAGCGAATTTTGAAGACAATGAGATCAGCATCAACGTTGGAGGCTTTAAGAAGAAGATGAGATCCAACACATTATTAAGGTTCCCTGAGACCAGGCTGGGCAAACTGCTGAGCTGCCACTCAAAAGAGTCAATCCTGGAGCTCTGTGATGACTATGATGACACCAAGAATGAATTTTATTTTGACAGGAACCCCGAGCTCTTTCCTTACGTGCTACATTTTTATAACACCGGCAAGCTCCATGTGATGGGTGAACTCTGTGTGTTTTCTTTCAGCCAGGAGATTGAATACTGGGGAATCAATGAATTCTTTATAGACTCCTGCTGCAGTTACAGCTACCATGGGAGGAAAATGGAGCCAGACCAAGAGAAATGGGAGGAACAAAGTGATCAGGAAAGCACCACATCTTCTTTTGATGAGATTTTGGCATTCTACAATGATGCCTCTAAATTTGACAAACAACCATTTGGAAACATCAGGAGGCAGCTCTGGCTTGCTTTGGATAATCCTGGGTACTCAGTCTTAAGCCGGATCTTCAGTGTCCTCTCCATAGTGGTGGTGCTGGGCTCCATTGTGACTATGTGCCTGAACAGCCTCCCAGACTTTCAGATAGTTGACAGCAACGGGAACCCTGAGGAAGACCCTCGCTTTGAAATCGTGGAACACTTTGGTATTGCATGGTTCACTTTCGAACTGGTGGCGAGATTTGCAGTAGCTCCTGACTTTTTAAAGTTTTTCAAGCATGCCCTGAATTTGATTGACCTAATGTCTATCCTTCCATTTTATATCACTTTAATTGTCAACTTGGTGGTGGAAAGTAGTCCAACTTTAGCAAATTTAGGCAGGGTCGCACAAGTCCTGAGACTCATGAGGATCTTTCGCATCTTAAAGCTTGCTAGACACTCCACAGGTCTCAGGTCCCTTGGAGCCACCCTGAAGTATAGCTACAGAGAGGTGGGGCTTCTTCTACTTTACCTCTCTGTTGGTATCTCCATTTTCTCAGTAGTGGCTTACACCATTGAGAAAGAAGAGAATGAGGGGTTAGCCACCATCCCTGCTTGTTGGTGGTGGGCTACTGTTAGCATGACCACAGTCGGCTACGGGGATGTTGTGCCAGGGACCACTGCTGGCAAGTTGACAGCATCTGCATGCATCCTAGCTGGTATCCTAGTGGTAGTGCTTCCCATCACACTGATCTTCAATAAATTCTCCCACTTTTATAGGCGTCAGAAGCAGTTAGAGAGTGCCATGAGAAGCTGTGATTTTGGTGATGGCATGAAAGAAGTTCCATCAGTCAACTTGAGGGATTACTATGCTTATAAAGTTAAATCCCTTATGGCCAGTCTTACCAATATGAGCAGGAGTACCCCCAGTGAGCTGAGCCTGAACGATTCACTGCATTAGTGTACAGGTCTGACAGCAGTTTGCATGAGAGCTATCACGAGCTATGTTTGTAAATGTTTTCCTATTTGTCTTTTTTTTCCCTAGAGGATAGTGTTGCTGACACTGCACTAACTTTGCACTTGAGAAACTAAAGACATTTCTATTACAGGTTAACAGTTTGCACATTTTCATCCTGTTGCATTGGTATTAAATGCTGACTTTTCCATACAAATGTTACCACTTCCATGACATTAGTGCTAGTGGTATAGTGATGATCTGTTGGTTTGTGCATTTCCTCATCTGAGCAGAGAAATGAACGTACCCAAATGGAATAAAGATTCTCAGTTGTGACACGAGTAATGAAAACATCACCCATCACCTCTACTGGTATCTGTACTAGTGTAGGACTTCCATGCGTTTTATAACAGTTTGAAACAATCACCTGTGAATCACTGACACAGGAACACTCTTCCACATTTTTCTGACCAGTAATTCTGATCATCACATGTCTGAAAACACCTCTGAGCTTCCCCTTTCAGTAGAAGTTTGCTTACCCTTGAGCATGTGTGTTAAAAACTGTGTGTTCTTGTTCTGAAATTATTTGTATGGTAATATTTTTCAGAAGCTCCTAAGCATAGACCTACCTCTGCTTCCAAGTTTAGGTCAATAATGAGCCCTCTGAAGAAGCCCACCCTTCATTTTCTGATACCTACGTGCTGAAAGACTACATTTCCACAAGTGACTTTAGGTATGGAGGCCAATGACGACATCTCAGGTTCCCATTTCCAGAAGTGATCTGCACACAGCTTGGTTCCAGTGAAGCTGAAGATATGCTGTATTTCAGTCTGTCAAAATGGTTCTGAGATTAGACACACAAAACCGTGGGTTTTCGACAATTAGAAGCTCCAATTAAAAACTTGGATTTGTTTAATGAGGCGAAATATTCCCACATGAACAGTAATGCAGCATTTTAGGAACTGACATTCATATACTGCAAAAAGACTAATTATAAAGATGCCATATGTGATGTTGAGCTATAAAATCTAATTTTATCAGGAAAGCTTGAAAGCAGGTGTTGATTGCAGACAACTCCATTAAGCTCTCTGCCAAGGAAACTCTAAGGGAAAAAACCCCAACCCTGTAAGTCACATTTTCCCTCAGAAAGGAATTCACAACTTACAGCTAAGGAAGAGTACAAGGGCTTAAGAAAGGAACAGATAAAGAAAAAGAGCTCAATATTGCACTTACTGTGGGTGGATCCTCCTACCTGCTTCTGTGAAGTAGACAATTTAAATCCTTTCGAGGGCTGGCCTGTATTTTTTTCTTCATAAAAAAAAAGAAGACATGAGAGAGCAGATGATCTGGGCTTCCAAGAGTAATCATGAATCTGCATAAACTTATTTTGTGAGAGCTCAGTCTCTTCCCTCATGCAATTGTACAGAGATCAAACAAACACTTGTGGCCAACAGGCAGAAACCACTGCTTCCCTCTCTTCTAGGCATCTGTGATATAAAACAAACTACTGGCACTCTGTGGGCAGAACAGGATTTCTCTTCAGATCCTGTTTCTTTTTCACTCGATTTATTACATATAATATTCCAATTAATTATTTTTAATCATTTTTCCAGCTTTCCTCGTGAAGACTAGAGAGTTTTAGAAAACAAATTCACACTGGTTGGAGAGAAATTAAAATACTAAAGCTAAAATTGTCATATTTGGAAGCCTCTGTTTGTATACCTCAACAAGGAGTGGCCCAACTGGCAAAATAAAGCAAGAATTCTCTGAATAGGTAATTCCCTTTTTTAGGCTTGCTGACCTTGAAAAGGGTCATCTGCACAGCCCTGAAGGTAGACCTCGATAATTCAAACTAGTTATCCAAACTTGAAACATTTTGCTAGTGTTTCCATTTCTGGAGGGCAAGTTCAAGTTCTCTGCTGAGTCACAGGCACAAATTCAATAGTTTCGTCCCTGATTCATATTGAAAGTGTGTAAACTATCATACACCTACAAACACCCTCCCAAAACACAGCACAGTGCTAGGTTGCCTGACAGACTGACACACCATGAAAGAAATTAGGGAAGGGATGGGCTTGGGCAGCACATACACTCCCATTGGATTACATGCTGTGAGGGTGGCAAAACGTTGCGCTGATGTCACAGACACAACGAGTTCTCTCTAGGTCTGTTGGCTGGGGGCCTTCAAGAATCCAGCTCCAAGCAGTGGTTTTATCTCAGTTTCACAAGCAGTAGATCCCCAGAATTGATGGCCAATGACTTTTGGGGCAGTTACTCGAACAGACCTGTAAACTTGCCAAAGAGTCACAAATTCCCTCAGCTGTTGCTAGTTTAGCATTGCAAAGGTTGGAACCAAACTTTGCAACACATCATTTCAATAACCTATAGCTTATCTTATGTTCTAGATTTATTATTATTCATAGGGCCAACGCTCTGTCATTTCGCAAATATTGACTGGAACGTGTCCAAATTGTGTTTTACTACAGAAACTGAAATACCCCAAGGAATTACGACTTTTATTGTACTGGTTGAAAGGAATTTTCATTATTGCTTTTTTATATAAGTGCTTTGGATCAAAGACACTAAATAAATAAAGTACTGAAATTTAATATGTTCCTATTATCATGACAATGACTTTACACAGTACACAGGAATTCCCTTCATAAACTTAACGAACTCCATGTTAAAAGTAGTCGGGTTTTTGCTCCCCCATCCTCCGGAAGAGCATTCCAGATCTGTGCTGCTTTCCAAGGCTTGTGCAGCTTTCAGCATAATTTTATTAATGGCTGCTTTATATCAGTTGGGTTTTTTCCCATGCCACCACTGTTCTTTAGCTTAAACATTTCATTTTCTTCTTAGTGTTTGCATGCATGCTGTACTTATAGACAGCAATCATATGTCCTTAATGCTTATTTTCACAGGGTTATACCTGCCAAACTGCCTTTTAGTTTTCTTTTTGCAAGTCGTACTCCCCTGGCCATCCGAGGAGATGTAGCTTTTTTCCTGCTCTACTTCTGCTTAGGTTTAATGTGTTTGGATATTATATCATATTGTATTGCTTTGTTCATCAGTTTTAATATTTGCTTATGACTAAGAGAATTTTTCACTGATGAGGATAATGATTGTTCGATTTAAGCTATGTTGTCTTGGCTCCCTCAAAATTTCTTCGTAAGGAAGAACGAAGCACACCCTTCCTGCCATTTTATGAAGTAACCTCGGGCTCAACCAGTAAGTGCTGAGAATCTTCATCTCTCATTAAATGAAAGTTACGGAAAAATGTTTTCAATTTGAAGGAAATGTTCCATCTCTCCAAAGCCTCAGTGAGTAGATGAGGTGGTGTGCTGTTCAGCAATTGTTGCTTTCACCATACTTCTTCAGTCACTCTTTTTAAGAGTGGGGCATCTTCACTTCTATAAAACAGCGGGTCAGCAGTGAAGGATGAGAGGATTAATTGTCCACTTTCTCCAGTGTTTGAAACTTGGAAACTGTTGTAGTCAGAAATACGCTTGCTATGGATGTGCAATTTAATGAAGAACATCGCGCTTGGCATGTGCTCCTCCTGGCTTGTGACAGTCACCTTCCTGGCACTGGTGGAAATGTTGCTCCTATTCTCTTTCAGATGAGAACTTTGAATTGCTTAAAAGAGGATTATGGGAATATTTCAAACAAGGCAACTTAATTTATTGCCAGGAATAAACTGTTAGAGAATCTTGATTTCTTGTATAAATTTAGGCTATTACAAGAGTTGGAGATGTCCTCGAGAAGCAATATGTTACATTACTTTCCTGAGCTATAAAAACTATATATAGATTGTGATTAAGCTTTTTATGTATGTTCAGATTTTTGTATTATTGCCTGGTTTATTATTCACTTACTTTCGTCAGTTGCTAAGTCTCTCTCTGCAGACTACTTCATCCATTTCGAAAGCAGACTGTTTTTTTCCTCACATATTATATATAGCATGAGCTACTTAACACTGCAAAATTAAAAACAAAGAACTTTGCATTTAATTTTCCAACTTTAATACCTCCAGTATTTGTACCTTTTTGTATAGAACTCTATGAGACTGCAGGGAATGACTGTATCTGGTGCTCTTTGTACTGCGTTTCTTGTCCCAGTAGTGTGTGACAAACTCGAGAACTCAGCTTTGTGCCACAAAATGGAAATTAAATGCATAAAAAGTTATATTTCATCATGGATTAAGAACTGATTGAAGTTTCAGGGTATTATGAGTATATATTATGATCAAAGAGAAGCCTGGATCTCATTGTGAAGATAGGTTTCTTTTAATCACATACATTCTCTTAACTGGTGGTTGTGATGGGGAGCCCACATTTTTCAGTTGAGCAAATACTGCAAGCTTCTTGTTCTCTACCTCACAAATTAGAGACTAAGAAACATAACAACAGCACCAGTAGGAGCTAAATCAACTTGACATGACCTTTCATCTCCTCCCAAACAACCCCCATCCTTAGAGGCCCCAGCTGTGCACATACAAGAAGCAGAAAGCCCCTACAGTACCTGCGCTTGCTGTGCTAGTTACCCATTTTCTCTCACAGTACTCCTGACTTTTGAACCTACCTTTGATGGCGCTTTCAAACAGCATTCAAGCCACAGTCACCACTCTTATCCCTTGGTGAGGGGCCGTGCCAGAGCTGTTCTTTTCTCATCATGTTATTCTTTTTGTTGTTGTTTTCCCCAATTTATGCACCTGACTTCCCACTAAGTTACACCAGAAATTAATTGGATCTCCTGTAACTTCAAGTTGCCCACTATTTAGGCAGGGCTCAAAGGATATTCAGTTTCTGAAGCATCTTTTACTGATTCTGCCTTTTCCTGATGCTTCTTGCCTGAGAATAATTTGTTGAATGAACAATGGAACAAAAGGCAATACATTAATACATTATACAAACCAGCAGTTCTCTGCTTAGTTGATTCAGACAGCTGTAATGTCTGTGCCTTCAGAGCAATAGCTGCAGTTGTTAAGAAACATCACCCTGATTCACCTCTCATTTATAAAATGATGGGTTGTCAACTGGAGGAGGCAACCTCCAAACAGTCTAGAAACTGTTTCCCAAGCTAGCATGACACTGCTGGCAAAGGTCTGGCTCTGATATCTATTCCTCCTGCTAGTACAGGGGATTGAGGATCAACACACATGTGCTGAGATTCAAACTGCCCTCCCACCAGACCATGCCGAAAACTGTTTGCCTGACATCACCTCACCCTTTACACACAACCCTAAATCATGCAAGTCTTCACTTGGATAAATGCATGCACATGGCTACAGGAGGCAGCGGCACAAATCCAACTCTTCAGCTTCACAGAAGTGTAGAAGAAACATCAGCACCTCCCTCTTTGTTTTTGCCTTTCAGGGTACCAGGGGCTCTTGGCTTCTCACTTGTCCCTGCTCAGAAACAAACAGGGATGACTTGTAAGGGATCAGAAAAAGTCTGCTATAAATCTGCCAATTTCTTCTCTAAAGCACCTGAAGAGTGCCCAGCTTCAGATGCGCAGTCCAGCATCTGCTTGTCATGAACAGGCGCTCTGTGGGCTGCACAAGTCTGTGTGGTTCTAAGCACTGTGTGGTTCACACCACTGACCTTCAAAGAAAACTTTGAACCACATTTGGAAGATGAGTGGTACTCAAACATCTTTCTTTGCTTATGAGCAGCCACTGCTCTGCCCATCTTAAGTCCTGTACCTTTTGCCCCACCCTCTCAATCTGTTTGCTGTATCCCAACGTGGCTATTCCTGCAGCCCTAGAGACATGCAATGAACGAGTGGGTGATGTGGTAGGGTTGTAGCACAACGAGTGGCTGGAGTTCCTGACTTAGTAATGTCAATCCTACCAACTTTCAGTGGAAAGTGTCCTTTCAAATTCATGTTCTGTCCCATTCTAGGAACTGTTCCGAACATAGATATCCAAGCATAGCCCCTTTAATGACCACCTGCCTAATTACCAAGTGAATTCTGATTTATTTCTATTGTGCCAGTGCCTAGGCACTTCAGATCATGGACTATCACCTCCATATGTTAGGTATTCCAAGTATGGCCAAAGATAACACATCAAAGATTTGATTTACTTTTGGGAAAAATCTGTTCTCTGTTTCTTTCTTTCTTCTTCCCATACCAAGGCACAGCTTCCTGCTGTTTCTGTTGGTATGATCCTTTTTTAACATTTCCATCCCTACCCTGAAAACCCAAAGGAAGAAGCCCTGGATGTATTTTTCTCTGATGGAGTGGTTCTTGGTATACCTTGTGGAGCACACTCTAAAGAAGACAGCTGAAACCTGGAAAGCAGCAGGAGTGGGCCATCCCCATCCAGTCCCCTCTTATGTGTCTCCTCCTCTCTTGCACAGTTAGCAGGGAGGGAGGCAGGTCGCCTCAACAGGGAATACAGCAGCTCCTTCTTGGATCCTTTCATATTCAGCCTGGCAGGTGAGCTCTCAGGTTTGACAGTCAAGTTTGTGCATGGAGCTTCTCAGCTGTGGCAAGGGAAGTGCTTTACAAATAGAGAGCAATTTTCTTATGCTTTTGGTGGCAAAAATGGGCCCTCCTTGCACTTGTTAGTGGGAGCAAGCCCCACTCCTGGCTCTCAGGTGCCTCAAGCACAACAAACTGGAACCGCACTGGAGCTCTCACCAGTGGTACTGGGGCAGTGCTGAAGAGCACAAAGGCCACCTCCTCGGTTGAGCTGTTTGTTACACAGCACTGGCCTATCCACCAGCATACAAAAATACAAATGTGCTTCCTCAAACTTGGCAGGAGCCTCAAAGCACTGAAACCATTGAACAGGCCAGGAGATGGGAGCCACGCTGGGAACGGGAGGCGGCAGGGGTTTCTAGGTGCATTTGATTTTCTTAGGAATCCCTTTAGATTCAGAGAAAGGTCAGCCTAGACACACCACGAATAGAGAAGAAAAGGGCTCTGACAGTTAATGCTTCCTGAAACAAGAGAGAATCACGGAATATCTAACAGCTTTCCATCCTGACAAAGCACAATTATTAAAAGCAAAATGCATCTCACCATCCTGCTGGAGAAGGTGAGAAGAAACCCATGCTGAATGCAAGATTAGACTAGGTTCTGGGCCTTTAAACAGAACATCAATCCTACACAGTCCAGAAAAGAATAAACCTGAATGGAAAGCAAAGCTGCAGTTGGAAGAGTGCTCTGATTCTTTCCTTGCAAAGCGCACAGGACAGCCATGACTTGCACGGTTTCATCTAGCAATCTGGGCCAAACACCAGAGACCAGCATCCCCAGGTTCAGATTCCCAAATGTTTCAGCACAGCCAGAGGTGTCAGCCATACCCTCCCCTTGCTCGTGTCAGCAACAGCGAGCTCTGAACATGAGGTTGGCAGCCTCGTGGTGTTCTGGGACAAGGCCATGCTGCTTCTGTCACCAGCCGCGATGGGGGAACACAGCAGCTGTCTGGGTCTGCAGCACAGTGCCAGCCCAGAGCAGCACCATTTCCATTGATTGAGACAGAAGCTGGAAAGCACCTCAGAAACACAGCAGTAATCTCTTCTTAAGTGTGACTGAATGGTCATTCCTCACTCCAGAGCTGAACTAAACATCTCAGTTCAGCACCTGTCTACAAATAAAATATTAGTCAAACACTCGGCGATTAAGACTGCCTCCTACTCCAGCTGCAAGATAGGACCCAACTGTCGTGTTTTCTGTGGAGGCTCTAACTGAAGTGCTATGAGACGTATAAAACTTGTGTCAGTTGATAGGCTGAATAAATCAATGCTTGCTACATTTAAAAGGCTTCAAACTTATACCCACTCTTGGAATAAATCTGCATTAATTGTTGGAAGTGGATCCTGTGATCTTAGAAATCCTCATTTCCTTATTTATCCCAATAATTACATATGTGGGGGATGTCAACATCTGGATGTCAACAAAAGAGTTATAAATACACTAATTAGAAGAAATAGGTTTATCAAATAATAGAACACTATTTCCATTGATTTCAGCCACATCACATTGTGGAATATATACAGCCCCAAAAGTGAATGTATTTCTGTGAAACCTGAGCAATCAGTGGCGAATGCGCTTCCTCAGCAGGGCAGGTTGCTGAAAAAATACAAGCATATAGTCCATCAAGAATTTCTAGCACATACACAAAGTGGGTTGCAAACCACTTTTGGTTGGTTCAGTTTCTAATAGCATGAGAGAGACTCCTGGAATGCATCAGAGCAGTATTTCAGCTGTATTTATTGAAATACTCAACTAGCACTTACTGTATTGGAGACTTCTGTTCACTTTCAGAGGTAAATTGGATTTGGATTAAGCAATTATGTGTATATAAATCAGTGCAGTGCTAAACATTAACACAGTTAGCCCATTATTTTCTGGATGGTCTCAAGAACTTTACTCTGTAAAGATCAACTAACAGGAAAAACTAAACAAAACTTTTCCTGGATTTTAGGAGACTCAGAAAAAGTTCTTTATTACTTGTATATACAAGTACAGAGCTTGATTTGTTTCTGCATTCTTTAAATACAAAACAGTTTGAAAAATTCTGGTCTTCTTCCACAGTTTCAGCAGGGAAAACTTACCTACGGACTGGAATAAGGTCTGCATTTTAAAAAGAATCTCATGCTTTTGGATATGGTTGCTAAGAAAACTGTTAACTCCACTTAATCCTTCTTCAAATAATCTCTGACCTCCATAATCTCTGGACTATGACACCTGTTTTCATGTGCATGAGATCAAAAGGACACCTCTTGCTGTTAAGCCTGTATACTCCATTGTACTGTAATAAAAATGAAATATCAATTGAGGCATCACACTACGGGCTTAGTGTCAGATAAATCAAATCAAAAGCTTTTGGTCTCCCTCTTTGATGTATTGGCTGTGAGATTTTCCTTAACCACACAGGCTTTGGAAGCCCAGGAGGAACAGAGAGCATCAGGAAGATCTGAAGAAGGGAACAAGTCGTGTTATAAACATCTGAGGGCCACAGGCATCTTCTTGTTCATCAGTCCTTTCAGCAACACCAAGGGAATGAAAGAATGAATAAGAGGTAGAGGGGGTTGCTTCTGTGTATGTCTGCACACACCTTTGTACAGTGAAAGAACCATTACACTGGTCAGCTGCAAATACCGGCCCTAAGGCTAGAAACAGGATTTGCAGGGATGCGTTTTGCTCTAGGAGCTGGCTAGTTCCAACTGTCCGCAGGAAGAAGAGTCCAGGTCTTTAGTAAAGAACACATGGTTTAATTAATTTGACAGAGAAAAAATACATCCAGATACATCAGCATGTGGCCATGTACACTGACAAATTTGATTTCTGAAGCTGTGACACCTAAAGAAAAGAACTGCGAAGGCTGCTGGGGTTTGCAGTGCATGAGTAAATAGCATTAACTTCTTCCCCCACTGTCACGGACAGAAAATCCATATTCGAGCCCAGAATCAAATTAATTTAATTCCTTCCATTGCTTTCCTGCTGGCTGGCTCCGGGCAGCTCCCTGCTCACTGTTCAGTTTATCCCCTCTGAATTTGCTGTGGCCTTCAGAAAGGCCTGTTTGCACTGAACAAGTATGAGCACAAGGCAAGACACTGACTGCCTGCAGCACATGAGAAGTTCCACTCTCACCATCACTTCTAGCAAAGCTAAACCCAGTGCCTCCAAGAACAACTTGGGAGGCTGAGGGATAGTGTTACCACTCTAAGAAGTGTCCTGATGTAGAGCAAGGAGTGATCATTAGCTGTTGCCATTACATAGACTCTCCCACTGCAATAAGCGTTTTTTGAACACCAATATGAAACTGGACACAAGGAACTTTTTACTTTCCAATGTTTAAATGGGATTTTCACATACCTTGGGGAGGCCATCATGCCTGCATCTGCACCAGGGGCTGTGGCTACCAGCAGACAGCTGTGGCCTTCTGCACCAAAAGCCATCTGCCACCATGGTGTGGCCTTGGAGAGAAAGGGAGCTGGCTCCTGCAAGGGCCCCTAGACCACAGGCACTGGTTTGAGCACAGTGCTGCCCTGATGCTGATCAACAGCTTCCAGATTCATGCTGAGACTGACAATGACAAAGTGCTACTCACCACTTTGTGCTGCTTTCTCACACTTTGCAGGAGCTCAGCCCTTCCACCATAGCCATGGAGGGAGGGGAGGAGAAGGGTAGAAGGGAACAGCGGTTCCCACCAGGGCACAGCACTGACACGGCATCCTGAGCATCTTCACAGCCCATTCAGCACTCATAATGCCCAGGGACAGAGCAGGGAAAGCCTCTTCATGCAGAGACAAACATCAGCTGCAGCTGAAACCCTCCATGACCCCAGAAGGGAGTAGGGGAAGAAAAGACAAACCACCACCCTTTCTTTTGACTGGCATTTTCCCCCATGTTTATTTACTCAGTTATGGTATGTTTCAATTTCTTTAAAATTCCTAATTTTAAACTTCTATCTTTAAAAGTAGTAACTGAATAAGTAAAGCACAAATATAAAATACAATAAACATGAATGGAAGAAAACCAGATGTGAAACAGTGACATAGAACAGTAAGTTATGTGGATGGCTACCTCATTTGCTTTTGTTCACTGCACATTTTGCTCCCATCCGTAGTTGGCCCCACCAGTGACCTGGAGAGGTGTAAACACTGATTGCTTTTTCATTTCCCCCCGGAGAAATTGATTTTTAATGATTTGCTTCTTCCTGTTTCTGTGACAAATAAAGCCCCAGTAACTAAGCACAAGTCTGTCCTGAGGAATATGTGAAGCAAACAATGGGAAAAAAGTACCTACTATCTAGTCTGTCTGGGACTAACAAATATTCTGGAAGAGAAAGAGCTAGTTAAGAATCCGAACATCCTGTATTTTCAGATGAAAGGAAAACAGGACAGCCGAGACTTTATTGAATAGAAAAAGAGAATAGAAGCTGTTGCCAACATTTGTGTTTGGCCACAACATTCCAAGAACACGGCTCAGGGCTGCCCTTAAAAGTAATGCCTATATTCACCCTCCAGAGCAGGGGGAAATGCAGCAGCAAAACCACCCCAGGACTTCTCCAAGGCTTTCACTCACAATAGTGGGCCGGACACTGCTGTACTGCAGCCTGGTATAGAAATATCCCAAAGCTAATTTCCCAGAAAACTGCACAGCATGGCCTCAAGTTGCACCAGGGGAGGTTTAGATTGGATAATGGGAAAATTCACGGAAAGGGCTGTCAAGCACTGGAACAAGCTTCCCATGGAAGGGGTTGAGTCACCATCCCTGGAGGTAGTGTAGATGTGGTACCTCAGGATATGGTTCACTGGTGGACTTTGGCAGTGCTGGGTTAATGGCTGGACTTGATGATCTTAAAGGTCTTTTCCAACCTAAATGATTCTGTGACTACAGAACATCCATCAATGCACTGGAAATACAGAAATAAATGCCACAGTAAACTCGAGCCCTGAATAAATGCCACAGTAAACTCGAGCCCTGCATTCATAAATATGAATGCAAAGAAATAACAACTTCCCCACATCATAAGGTCTTTTTAATTAGTTTTATAACTATACACTTAGAAAGAAAATGTAACCCTCATCATATCACATTGATAAAACAGTGTGCACACAGAGTGCTTTACAGAAGTTGCACCGTATACATTCTGTGTGGAAGCACCATTGCCTATTAATGGTGACTTGTGCAGGAATTCACTCATCATGAGCCATATTTGTATCTGGAAGTGTAACACACTGGGTGGAGAAGCAGCCTGAGCCACTGGGCACTCTCATCTAAATATACCTGGTCAAATACAGTAAATAACTGTAATATCCAGTAATTGTCAGATTAATTCAGATTAGCAGCAGAATTCTGTCACTTCATTAAGAAGTTTTGTTCATAAGTCCCTTTTACTGAAGTGCCTTTGTGGGCAAATTCTTAAGCAGTAATTTTTAAAACTAAGAAAAGAAATGAGCTATGGAGTAAATTTTGAGACATTAAATGTACTGTTTTCTCCTGGTTAAGCCTACCCATTGCCTATTGTAGTTCTCATTACACTAGAAAAATCAAAGGAGCACCTAAAGCTGCTAATGTCCACTAGTATCTCCAAGTAAATGGAGTCTACGATCATTTCCAGTGGGTTGGGGTGATACTCAGCTCTCTTGGGGTTAGGCGTTTAGCCACCTTAGACTGCAGAGTGGTTTCCGCAAAATATTGAGGATTTCTGTCCTTAGACCTGCCTACACTCTTCCTGAGATCCTCAGACTTCTAGAGCTTGCAGCAATGTCTTGAGCTGGATAAATCCTTTCCAGAGCTGACTTCAGAGTGATGTGGTTTTCTGCACTTGCAGATGGCCTCAGTATTAGCATGAGAGATGACAATGGAAATGAACATTAATGGTTACTATCAATGTGATTTTGTTCCAGTTAGAATGAACAACAAGACAACTGTTATACATGAAAAATTAGCTTTTATTACAAATGTTTAGTAATAAGTAATGATGTTTCAAAATTTTACTTACTAAATCTAAACATACAAAGTCAGAAGCAAACAAGAAATTGCTTGGTTAAAATCTTACTGAAGGTTAACTTGTCAGTAGTTGTATCAGATTTCCTGCAAGGTTTGCTTTTAAAATGTCATATTTATTGTACTACCAGATATCCTTTCCAGATATGCACATCCTCCAGTAGAGATGGGAAGTCAACTACACGGATGATTTGATTCATTTACATAAACAGAAGAAAGAAAAAGTAAGTTGTATCTATCTCTCAGTATAAAACCTGTTTCTTTAAGTTACGCTTGCACACAATTTAGAGCCCAATACACTGGCTTCTGAAGCCAAGGACAGCTTGGACACTGACTGCAGTATGCACCGTACCACAAGGGTAACATTACTGACTTCATTTTAACTGGTGAAAGTATTCTTTGGTCACAAATGTCCAATATCTCCCAGATTACAGTATATCAGAAGTTACTTCTCACCCATTTTAAGGAGCTTGTTTAGACTTCTATTTCATTCCATGGCTCTCAAGAGTTTTCTCCTCCATGTATAATCCACACCTCTGTTTATGCATGCGCACAAAATTTGAGTTGTTTCTATGCAGACAGATCAGGAGTGAAGAAAATGCTGTTTATCTTCTGATATCTTTCAGATGTCAGACTGCACCAGCTCTAGCCTGAAACAGCCTTTTACTGGAGTTTCCTAGACAGGCAATTCATATTTAACACATTGCATTACTAAGTTTTCAGAATACATAAAATATGCAAATTGTGATCATTTTATTACATTGCCCATTACACTGTAAAGCCACATTATTAAAAATCAAAGTCTATTTTTTGGTGGTAACAGTTGAAGAGAGTAAGGGAAAAGAAAGCTGCTAAAGATCCAAGCAAGAGTGTCTGGACAATGACACTTTGTTTAAAAGGCACACCAAGAAAAGGCAAGCTAGGTTCCTCTCCTGATGGTTTAAATCTGTTTTATACTTTTTCTTTTATATATAGATATGCATATATGTGTGTATACCTACACAAGTACATGTATGCACACACACCTTTGAGTCTTTGAGAACAGAAAGAATTAGAAAGAATTCAAGAATTAGAAATTCACTTTAAATAAATAAGAACCATACTAATGGGGGGGAGGGGTGCTGTTATTTTTTTGCTGCATTATGAGTATAATCTAATGACATTGTGATATGATTACCCCATTTTTTATTTCCCATCATTTCACCTAAGACCACCAGGTGCATTTATCTTGCCTAAAGTAATTTTTGCTGATCTCCTGTGCTCTTGCTTCTTCATAAGGGATGGTCACAGTTCAAACAGTTTGGGGATACATGTCAGAGTGCGGCATACACACAAATATACAGAATGACAATGGCAACAGTGGCTACATGCAGCTCAAACCCATGTACTGGTCCCAGCATGGCTGTAGTATGCTGATCTTGTAAAAACTTCTGGTTTCCTTTTAAGTTTTATGACATAATGCACCGCTTCCAATAACGGCACTGCTCCATCTAAATGGTCCACGCATGATGACGGTAAATGTGAAGAGGTATGAGATGATTACTAACTTCCAGAAAACATTTAACAGAAGATGCCCACACAGTAGTCACCATTAAAAGTTCAACAGCTGATGGTTCAAATGCAAAGATCTTTTCAGCTGTATTATTTAAAGAAGAATGACTATCACAGTAAAGTTATTTACACAGAAGGCAACAAGAGTAAAGGTATCAATAGAGGACACAGTAGATTGTTCAGAAAGCGGATCACATTTTCTGCTAAGTCTGAAATACTTCTTGCAATGTTGTAAATTCTACCTACCAGACAACCCACAATATAAACCAGACAGAAGAACTTGCAAAAAGATACTAAGAGCTTGATCCTGAATTTCTGATTCACCAAAATCAATCAGCAGACAACTGCAGGAATTTTGAAAGTCTAGTGATTGCAGGACAAAACCCTCAGAGGACTGCAAAACATTGCTTCTCTTCAGTACTTATTACATATAAGTATTCAGTTCATTTTCTTTGGCTTTTAAATTACTATCCTTTCATATCTATAATATGAAACCAAATTAAACACAGATCACTAATAACTGCCCTCTCCCCTGAAAACAGTGATAAAAAAATGAAACAAATAAAAAAAAACATTTTCAGAAAGTGTAGCTGTTACTTCATTATAAAACTACAGTGCAAAACAGTTTTATACTGGTCAGAATTGCAATAGCAATTGGAAAATTACACTGAAGGAGTGACTGCAAGTATTGGTTCTCCTAAAGAAGAGAAAAATCAAAACTGATTAGGCACTTATTTTCTTGTTTAATGAAGGATCATTCAGTGTGCACAGAAATGACAAATACTCTCTAAAAGAATGCTCTGTAGTGTAACAACTGTATGGATCAACTACAACCACAATCCCTGATTCAGGAGAGCAGAAAAACATGTGCCTATTACTTACGTTATGCATATATCCTACTGATATGAATGGGCTGGATACATGTTCAGGTGCTGTCCTGAGTTGGGAAGCCTGCTGAAATTGGGGTTTTTTAAAAGAGTGGTGAGCTTTTCAATTATACCACAATACTAATTTTATCTAATCTGGCTCTGCTCTCCACAATATTATCCTAATACTTCCTAATAAAAAAGAAAACAGGCATAAAATAAATAGGATAACCAAAGATTATGTAATAAATATGCTATCAAGTGGGAGGAAAATCCACTGCAACACAAGGCTCTGTAGTGTTGCACAATTAAGAAACTGCTCCAGGTGCTCCAAAACACGACCCCAAAGTACAACACCGAATTACCACTATACACTTGAAAAGGATTAAGAAGTAACAGATTAAACTTCTATTCCATTAAAGATTGAAAATACACACCAGTGTTAATGTTTCTCTGCCTCTGCAGAACACCACATGTATGCTCTTTCACCGCTCCAACAGTAATTGAAGGAAAATTCAAAAGATTGGGTTTTGAAAACTCTAACAATTAAATTCCTTCAGACTTACAAAGTGTCCACACTGACTCATAGTATTATCTCTGAACAGACAGCAGACTCAGAAATTTTGTTGTCTCCGTTTCTTTGCGTCCATAGCATCTAGGATAGGTTGTCTCTTTGCAGTGTACCTCTGGCGAAGCTCTTCGATTTCTCGTTCCATCATAGGGTCCAAAGCCTTTAATCGCATCTGTAATTCTTCTAAACTCAGATTCTTTAACTGTAAAACAACCAACCAACCAAAACAAAAAAAAACAACCCCAGAAAAGATTAAAACCTGTTTAAAGCAAAACTGAAACCCACTACCTCTCATGATCCCTTAATTTACAGTTGCATTGTTTTTACACACTTTGAGTATATGTATACACATACATAACTATTTATAAAATCAAAAGCCTAAGAATGCTCCACAGTAAATAATTTAACAGCATATGAAAACAAAAACAGAGCATATTTAATATAAACTATAAAATAAAATCCCCGCTTTGCAAACCTTGCAAATAGATTGCAAATAAATAGAGGGATGGATCTGAACTCAGCTGAGAAAACCATGCCATAGTATACACAATTATATTCATGTAATATGTATATAAATTATATTGCTTAATGAAATACTTCTTACTGAACTGCAGTATCTTACAGAAGCCTGAAAAAATCAGACAACTGCTGCAATAGTCTGAGAAGTATTTAGAGGTACTTTCTGGTAAGAATGACAAGGCACTTGCCTTCCTCAATAGATTGCTGCCAGAACTAGTCAAAGCAAATTGCTAACAGAGCGTTTAAGTAATTGTCGTGGTTTAAGCCATAAATCAGCCACGCAGTTTGTTCACTCACTTCCCCCTTTTTCTTCCCTCTGC
>JANRGW010003859.1:0-24723 GCA_024733675.1 Psilopsiagon aymara | reverse complement strand
CAGAAAGTCCTTGGCCAGACCAAAATGTACTAAGCAGTAACTAAAACATTGGTGTTATCAGCACTGTTCACAAGCCGCAAGTCAAAAACACAGTGCTGCACCAACTACTAAGAAGGAGAAAAATGACTGCTACTGCTGAACCCATGACATTAATACACAAAATAATTTCCTAAATTCATACGAAGGGGAGAGAGTTACCTTTGACAAAGCATGCCTTTCTAAAAATATTTTCTCACAATATTAAACAGTTCATTACATTTCATCCATTAAAAGTGACAGGCCATGTAACAAATCGTTTTGTAGCCTTGATGGATGATGCAAATAAAGGCTGGAGTCCTGCCAGCTACTGGGGCACATCAGGCACTACTGCCCCTGCTGCTATTGCAGGGAGGGAGCCACATTTTAAGCATGTTCCTTTAGCTGGCCTACGTATTTTTTCCCTGATGAAGTCTAGTGCCTCTCTGTGTTTCTCTCTTGTCAGAATTGCCTGAGTGTGAAAAAAAATAAATTTCAAATAGCACAAATAATTTCATCCTAGGAAAGGGATAATCTTTATTTTGTTTGCAAATATTCTGTCATCACAAACAAGCACACCACCTAACTCGGGGAGGGAAACAGAAAACATTTCCTGAATCAACCTACTAATGAGTCAGTACTTTGTTCATGAATCTAGGGCAGTCTTCCATCAACACAGTCTGATCTGTTCTCCCTGAGGAATGAAATATTAGTTTTGATCTTTATTTTTATCAGCATCTGAGGCATATAAATTAGCAACACATATTGCTACATACAGTCCAAACCCAGCATTACAACTTCTACTAACAGACTACATTGTACATAGAATCATAGAATAGTTTGGTTTGGAAAGGACCTTAAGATCATTTAGTTCCAACCCTCTGCCATGGACATAGTAAACAAACAACCTAAAGTCCTAATAAAGAGGGAATGACGATAAGAAAATTGTAGAAGAACATATAGAGGAAGATGCGCATTTTCATGCAATGTCATTTTAACCATAAGATTTGTAATGAAGATGAGAATTAAAATCCAGATGTCAAAATAACTTCCAGGACCAAAGATCCTGAGACCTGTATGAGCCTCAGAGACCTCAGATGTGCTCAGCAGCTCATCAACCTCTGTCTCAAATGACACCCTTCATTTTTTAAGAGGGAAAGAACTGCCCCCCAAGGAATTAAACAAACATAATCCAGTATTTCTTCCATTTGATAAATGCAAGAAAGGATGGAGGAAAGGAATCATAATGCCTCAGTCACCAAGATTTTTACAAAAAACACCTTTTCATTTTCAGAGAAAGGATTAAAACCCCCCACCATTCTCTTTCATTTTTGTCCCACTGGTAAATGAAACTGGCACGGGACTCATTTTTCAGTGAAGATGCCCTTTTAGAGAACTGTTTTAGAGAACTGTTGAAAGATTTGCTGTATAATAAGCAGGGATTATACTGCTGATTCCTCTGTTTAACTGATCCCAACAGAGCACAGATAAGAGAACCAATAAACCCCTATTTTTTTAGCACACATGACAGGGAAATGTATTTGGGACTCCACAGACCCACAAACAGTCTAAGAAAGGCAATGTGAATAATCTCATGTGCAAGTATTTTGTGAGAACTGTCACTGTCAAAGTGTCCTACCCACTCTGGGCCAGCGTGGGCAGCCATTTATTCCCTCTCATTCACCACTATAGACATCAGGCTTAAACTGCACAGAATAGACTCCAATTGATGCAATCACATAATTATCCTGCACTGAAAACCACTTTTTTAATAGATTGTCAAAGAAGAATGTGATGGGTGAGTTA
Source organism: Psilopsiagon aymara (assembly GCA_024733675.1). NCBI lineage: Eukaryota > Metazoa > Chordata > Aves > Psittaciformes > Psittacidae > Psilopsiagon > Psilopsiagon aymara. Next base: position 22,902 of record JANRGW010003859.1, on the reverse strand, counting down.
TTATTTAAATTTCAATCAAGAAACAGAGCCAGCAAACAGAATTATATATTCTTTAAAGATCACAGACAGCTGGGGGGGAATCAGAACTTAAGAGAAAGAATTTTTAAATCCAGATAATAAGAGTCTTCCAGAATGAGCTCAGCCACATCACCCAGGGAAACCAGGGTGCCACAGCACTCACCTGCATGAATCCTGATGCTCAGGACATTCAAAAGAAGATGACAGAAAACAGGGACATTAAGAAACTGAAAACAGAGTTATGAAGGTCTCCTCTATCCAGCATCAGATGCAAAAACCATTTAATCAGCCACAGCTGAATCTAGATGTGTGTGTCCATGCACATATGCGTCTGCTTGAGAAATTTAAAAATACTTCTTGCTTTCTGTCTGTGCTTTAGACATAACCTTCTTAACTCTAAAAGCCTGCAAAAGTCCTAATACTGAATGCAACAGCAAATGTACCAAATGAGATACGCAGAAATAACTCAAGACACTTATTCCTGTGTAATTTATTCCCCTGCATGTAAATATTTTGATTCAAATTCTTAAAGCGATACAGCTTAGCACTCATTTACTTGCCACTTGCAATTTTAACTGCCATAAATAATTTCCCATGTAGTTTGTTGCTGTAACTACTAGGGCTACCAGTGTTAATGGGAAGGGTGTGGAGAACATTCAGCTGTGCAAGTTACAGGAATTCAAAAAGGCTTTAAATTACCTTTTGATAGCTTTTTAAAAGCTGTGAACTGTAGCAATTCAGTAATCAGGGTAGTGCAACAATGTTCAATTTCTGCCACTCCAAACAATGGAATTAGTCCTGTCCTTTTGGAGATCAAACACCCACAACCACACAACAGATGGCAATTAGGGTAAAGGTGGGCCACCTCCAAGACAGGTCTTCAGTGAATGGAGTTTCTGGTCAAAGTGTACCTGGTGTAACCTATCTCGAGCTTTTACCCATGGGACACCAATCATCTACCTCCTCCTGGCTCATTTTTCAAATTAGTCATAACAGAGTTAAAGACTTTTCCAAGAAAGACTACAAACAAGCAGAGGTTAAAAAGCAGCAGCTTTTCAGCAAGCTTTTCTTAATGCGACCATCCTCATTAAGCTGGGATACAGTAAAAAAACAGAAGTTAGGGCAACTCTGAGCATGAAGTGATCCGTTCGTGTTCAGAGCACAGGTCAGAGCTACAAGTGCTCCAGACACAGGTGTACTCCCCTTATGTGAAGGTGGCAGGAGCTACTGCTAATCACTGGGGTTTTAAGAAGCAGTAATTAAGTTTTGTAGCTGAAGGAAAACTAACCCAGTATTGTCGTGCAAGGTTGGCTGAATGCAGTGCAGTTTAGCATTTCATCAGAAGAGTGTTTCCTATGCAGAAAACATTCTTATTTTGGTCAATACTGGTTTCAAGTCAATTACTTTACATGACTTCAAATAGTGACAGAGAAGGAATTCTACTGACGCAATCACCTCCCAGAACCAAACTTCAGCAAGGGAACTACAACAGTTTTTACTTTTCTAGTCTTTTTGTGTAACTTCTTGCACCCCCGACGGACCAGATTCATTTGGAACAGTATTTTCAGCAAACCAAAGAATAACTCCTTGCAGTCAATACTACTTCTGCCTGCAGGAGGACCCACACTGTACCTTTTGTATTTTGTTCACAACCCTGGTCAAATCATACTGACAAAAATTCAGACCAAAATGGGCACTTGAAAAATATATCTGTTCCTGTCTACAGACCTGAGTTCTGAAACTGAAAAGGAAGGACATAAAATACAACCAAAAATGGACTCTCTCAAAAGCCATCAAGTCAAAGGGTGCAATTCAAATCCTGACTACTGGCTTTCACCTGTGTCCAGCACAGGAGTCAGGAGGAAGGACATGCATCTGAGATACTCACTGGTGCTTCTGGTTCATGGATTTAGGTGAAGTGATCTGTAAAAGAGTCTGGAAGTCATTAGCCACACTTGGCCAGCACCTATCTGTACTTATCCAAACTTTTCAGTGGGCGAAAGCCAAAGTTTTGGTGGATGTAGCACACTATAATCTTAATCCACCCTTGACAGCTAACAGAGGTAAATAAAAGCTCTAGACCCCTGATGTTTTCAATATGATAAAATTAGATTTCATTAGTAATTCCATAATGCATGAGTTACCATTGCAAACCTCCAGTCTATCAAACTAAATTATGGAACACTGCCATTAAGCTGGTGCAATGAAAACAAGCAAATGTAGTTTCAGGGTTTAGGTTGTTAAGAAAATAGATATTCAATCAAAAAATAATGTGTATCAAGTTTGTTGTGTTTACTCAAAAAAACAAATTCTTCCTAGCAACTGCTTAAATGAATCTTACAGATGCAACATGCCTTATTAAAGGCCTTTGATTAAAAAAATATGGATTGTTAATACTGTATTCTGAGTCATCTATTTTCCCATCTGCTAGTAATTCCTACAATATGAACTATCAACAGAATGGCTAACAACAATAATTGCAACAATGGCAATTGCAAAGTGGGTTGCCTATAGCACTTTCTAAGATTTAACCAGTGCATGCCTTGGATGTTTTCTGTTGTTAGTGGCCTCAGGTAAGAGAAACTTTTTCTATCCAGCTGCTCCCTTTCTCTGCTGAGCAGAGTTTCCTTTTTTTCTAATGGAATAAGGCTGCAATGATGACTTCAAACTCTCTCTGACCAGTATAAGAAGTGAGACTTGAGTCAGGATCCAAAAGGTACAAGGTGGACCTTTCTGACCATTTTTTCCCACCTATGGATTTATATCCCAAAATCTGTGAATCTCACTCATGTAGTACTTGTCTCAGGCTTGTGTAAAAGGAAATACTCCACAGGTCCTGTTGTCTGCTAAACTGCTCCCGTGCAGCAACAGGGGGAGAACTGCTCTATGTTTGCTTATACAGCAAATCATGCTGACCTCATACAAGCAGTGCCAGGCTAAGAGCTGCCTCAGACACCCACCCACCCTCAGACACATCCCAGCTCTGACTTGCTGCCATACCCACACCCCTGCTGTCACTACAGCAGGCAAATCACTCATAAGAAAACAAACTTTGTCAGGGGATAGAGTGAGAGCATTTATTTTAGGATGTTTCCTTGTTGCAAAACACAAAACGTGGAGTTGTAAAAGTATGAAAAGGACCTAATTTACTATCATTTTTGACAATTTATGTAAGAAAAGAACCAACATCCTAACTTTCAAAAGCCAAAGTTCATTCCACAGGACTACAGTTTAAACATTTTGGGGGGCAAAATAAGCACATAGCACTAAGAGAAAAATATAGACAGACAACTTTATGCAATTTTAAAAAGTCTTTCAGGGATAAAATTGCATATAAGTGTCCCATTAATCCTATTTTCGCTAGCAGAATTCTTTCTGCTCAGACATAAAAACTACATCATTTTAACAACACAAAGCTAGATCTTAGTCACTATCACCATTGTTTTTTAGCTCTAGAAGGCTTTTTTTAGCTTCATACAGAGTCACACTTCAATAGCAAACCACTAAGGGGAAGAAAAAAAATGAAAGTAGAAACAAAACAGTTTTCAGTAGCATTAGTGCACAGTACCATTTGCATACGCTTGTTGATTACTGCCCAGGGCTCTCCTTTGAGTACACTGAGTACTGCCAATCCTAAAATTCAAAAATCAGGAGCTGCATCCTTTACCTTCATTAAATTACTCTTAAAGAAACAGATTCCAAAAGTGTCTTAGGCGGAGGGAGATGTCTTTTTATTTCCCTTTTCATTTCTGAGTGACAAGGAGGCAGCCAGAATCTGAACATTTCTTGGCTAAAAAGATCAGGGGAAAAAAAACACCTGGTAGCCAAAACTTTTAATGAGCAACCCTGACTCCAGGAACTGAAGTCTAAAGAAAAGCACAGAGAGTGGCAAACACTGTAGAACAAACAACAGTGCTGTTAGATGTTGCAATTTTACCCAGCTCCTGACAAAACCAGTCACAGCATTTATTGATGCCTTATTATATCCTAAGCAGTTCAAATATCTTTTTCATTGTTTTTTTATCAACTGATGTTCATGTAGCTGTGAGGTGTATAACTGTCACTGAAATAAACAACTTAGAAGAATCTGACCACGGGGAAATAAACAGCAAGCAATGTAGCTCAAAAACCTGGCAGCTAGTAAACATCCACTCATAACCACCTTTGAGATCAAATCTTTACTATCTGATAGAGAGTAAGTTTAATAAATTTAATTTTAAAAGCGCACAGAAGGAAAAAATCCTACTACTGCCTTTTTCCAGTGTAATTGACAGAGCCTACTGTTACATTACACGCTTACAATTGAGTCTATTGAAGCATGACACTTCAATTTGCCATCACCTTCTCTTCAGAATTGCATCACCCATCACAGACATTTTTAAAAATTACTTTTCGAGTATCACAGGCAAAAATTCACAGTTTCAAACATCTCAGAGAGGATCTTGGTGGGTTTTTATATACTGTGCTTTTTTTTTTATACCAGACATCTCAAGCTTAATGGCACAGTTAGCCCTGAAAAGTACTATAAATGTTTACTGGAGCTCCTGACACAGTAAATAATCTCAAGCCTAGGAAAAACACTCCATCTGGATACTCACCATGCAATTTAAACTTGATTGCAAATACAACCACACAGTGCTGATAGCAAAGCTGATACCATACCTGACCTAAAAATACACAGGATTTATACCCAGCACTATCTGCTTTTGGAGAAAAAAAACCCAACCAAACAAAACATGAGGAGAAAAAAATCAACCGAACAAAAAAAAAACCCCAAACCTTTTCAAGTATTACTAAGTAACAACATAAAGCTCTAAAATGTAAAGGAATTTCCTAGCTAGAGCACTTAGTGTACTAAGTAGAATCAAAAAGTCAGCATTTTATCTCTATTCATCTGCAGCTCTCCAGAGCAAGGGCTTTTAGTTCTCCTTCCTAACGGGCTCAGTTATCAGCAGGTACATTATAGCGCCCTTGAGTTCAGCCTATCACATTTCAGCAAACTGCAGTTATCATTCAGCTATATAAACCCAAATGGCACCTTCATATTCAAAAGCTTCCTGAAGTTAAAGCTCTGCCTCCTTGACATCTGGCTCTCCTATGAGTGGATCATTTTTAAAATGTTCAGAAAATAGCAGTTATTACATTTATGTAAAATTCTAGTAACCTACACTTAAATGCAAGCTGCACTGAGAACAAAGATACAAACTATTTGGGATGAGAGCCATGTTAAAAAACAGAATCACTTAGTTAAGACCCCAAACATCCTAAAGATAAAATAAAAAATATGTTCCTAGTTTTGTTATTTTGTAAATGCAAATCTCTATGCAATTTTGCATTTGAAAAGTAAAGACATAAGTAACATGAAATGAAGCTCCTGAGGTTAAAGAGAAAGCTGTATTAAAATCTTCAAATTCCCGAAATACATCATGATATCATTTAAAGCTATTTTCTTTGATAGTTCAGCTCAGATTATTTTAGAAAGAAAAACGGGAACTCACTAAATAATGAGTTGTGACACAGCAAGATACATACATGAACAGAGATAACCTTGAAGTTAAAACCAGACCCACAAGACTGTTTATCCTGAAGAGCAGTGGAAGCGACTAGAAGAATTTTAAACCTCAAACTTCAGTGCTCCAGTGAGGTACAATACAAGTGAATCTCAAGTTTCTCAGAAGTACAAAACGTACGCACTCAAAACTAAAATAAGACCGGATAGAGCAAGACTAAGGTTTCCTAACAGGAAAAGTCTGTTGGAGGAGAGAGGCACCCCCCCCAGCCTAAAACACACACACAAATTTATGTCTTGTTTGCTGGGCAAGCTTGATTTAGTTATATTCTTTATAAGGATGCAAATTCACTTCAGTTTAAAACAGCCAATTCAGAAAGGATCTAGGAAAATAACACATCATCTTTAATAAATGGAAAAATTATAGACATTCTGTTTCTTGTTGGTTTTTTTTTTTTTTTTTTTCATGCAGAATGCATTCTGGTAGTCACGTACAAGAAAGGATGGGTTTCAGCCACTTTTGGTACAAGATGGACAGGAAAAATCCTATACCCCTGAACGGGCAATTCACAGGCAACAAATGCCACGTTTCTTAAACCTGGAAGAAAGAAGAAAATAGAACAAAGGCAGCAAAAGGACAGTAAAACTGAGATATCAATTGAGAGAGGCCTGCTAAACATCAGAAAGAGCAGAATCTGAATGCAGCAACTGAACAAAGCCAGGGCTAAGCAGAAAGATGCGAGCTGCTAGACGCAGCAGCGAGAACACGATCGCTGCCTCAGGAAAAGACATGCGGGTTACTGCCTTTGGAGAGAACGACAGCCAAGCCTACCTGAGCTCAAGCACCAACGCACAGCCTGTGGACACTGCACAGAGTCACAGTGATCAGGGAGCAAGGAAGCAATCCCTCAGCCCGAGGCTACCAGCATATTTGCTAGACAGCACGGTTCATTTTCTGCACAACTTTAAAAACTCAACAGAAGCACAGCTGGCTTTTAATACATATGTCTCAATCTGTAGTTCCTAAAATTTTTGTTATCCTCTCCTCACTCATTTTCTGGAACTCTCCCCCCTCTCCCATCGAACAGCTTGTCTACCTATTTAGTTTGATGTGGTTTTCAGTTTTCCTGAACACTGACAAAACTCAGGTTTAGGCTCCCCAACAACAGCAGCACAGCTCTCAGTCCCCAGACGGCAGAAGGGAACTGTTCCACTCCTACATCGCGTTCAGAGGCTCACCAGCACAGGGGCTGGAGATTTAGCTTGCTTATGACGGCTTTGATGTTATGAAAACTGGTTTAAATTGTTTAGGAAGCGTTTTTATTGTGCTCAAGAACTGAGCAGATTTTAGAAAAATCTCTTTACGCTTTAAGCAATAGTTTATTAACTCTTCCTAATGCCTTCTATTGAAGTCTTAACTACAAATCATAACATACTGCAGTTTGAGCCTGTTCATTAAAGTGAATTTAAGTTTTCTTTTGCCAAAAATGCACCAGCTCCACATTTGTGAAACAGAGCTTAAACAGACTAACATATAGCTTTTAATAAACCTGATTAAATCCACCTTATAATGCTCTAAATCTAGAATATCTTGCTTCTAATCAAGACTAAATTAGATCTAAAATAAGCGAACAAACACAGAAATTGACAATCCACCACTTAGCTATCAGCTTTTAAATATAGTGTCTTCTCCTTAACAGACATGTAGTAGGCAACTCTCACTATAAGTAATACATTAAGAAATAGCCTGAAAATACAGAACAAGGAGATAATTGATAATCATCCATGTCAGAACACATTAATCAAGAAGCCCATGCACCAGCATACAACTAAAGCAATACCAAATTAAAAAAACCCCAGACCACACATTTTAATGAACATGAAATCCAAGTTATCTCAATGCTGAACAACACACTTAACCACAATAATCTCATTCTATTATCCAAAACACAATCCACCCTGTGAAGTGTGATGCTCACTCTGTATTAGTTTAGAAACTCCATTTATTCATTGAACAAGTCAGTGATTCAGTGGCATATTCATTGAGTTCAGAACTTCCAAAATCATTTGCCAAAGAAATATTTGATTATCGAATATTCTGTCTGACTCAAACATCAATGTGGACCAAGCCAAAAATTAGCACATTTCGTTCTTACCTTTACAGTATCTACAGCATTTGACCTATTTGCTTTGGCACAGAGTATAGAACAACAATAGTTTTTATGTTTTGTTGTTCTGGGTTTGCTTTTTTAATTATTATAATCTGCAGATCTAGTTGTGATTTATTACTTAGTGCAAACGGGTACTGTGCAAGCTTTTATGCCAACACTACTCATTCAGCCCAGTCCCAATTTACAATGCTCACTATTCTACTTCTGCATCTCTGGAGTAACTTATGTCAATTACATAGCCCACAACTAAGCAATGGTACGAGCTCTGCAAACCTTTGCAATGTGACCCAAGTCTCAGTAGAATCGTTCTGGCCTCTCTGCTTGGTTTACCGATTAATCTCGAGTGATTATCTAGGTTTCAATTATGTTGCAGTTTTGTAAACTTAAAATCTGTGCAGAAAAGGAAAATAATTATAAAATCTTACTTATTGTGTAGTACATCAACAATGAAAATGCTACACGTACTGCAGTTGAACATCTGTAATGCTCAAGTGTCTGTAACTTTCAGATCTAAATCCCTCTCCAGAAAAACACTGTTGGGAATTTAATCTAGGTTTTAAAATTGATTTAGTATTCATGATTTGGAAACTGAAGTAGAACCAAGGGCCTCATCTATATTACTTCCAACCCTAACTACCAGGGCAGGAAATAATGAAAGTTCCCATCAAGCTCCAACTCATGCCAAACAATCCATCCAGCACATTCCTAGACTATATAAAAGGATAAGGAAAATGTGAGCCAGACAAATGCATTCCTCAAATGCAAGGTGTCAGTACTCAAACAAAATCTGTGTTCAATGCAGTCAAGTGCTATACAGCTCACAGGCTCATCTTTAAATAAAATCATGTGTTTCACAACTGCACTTTCAGAAATAATTAAAAGCCAAAGAAAATTTGATTTCAATTTACAGTGCCTTATAAAAGCAGTTCAATTGCTCTGACCATCTTCAGAATAGTGCTCTTCCAAACTAAAGATGAAAATACAAACACTGAGGCTATTAAATACTCCAGCAATTTACTTAGAATACATCACTGGGGTTTCTGTTTACAGAATATCTATTCCTCACTGTGAATGGTATCCCTGTTTTCAAAGGCGGAACCCTGTAGAGGGACAAAGTACAAATTAATGGGACTGGTCGCATATTAAGTGGCATTCTTCAGAGTTGATAAGAATAGAGGGTGGGAACAACTCCCTCACCTCCAACAGATCTGATGAATATGCATAAGCAGAAACAAATGCAGGGAAACTTAGGTTAACGAATGTTTAGTGTCCGAAAGACTGCATATCTGTCCTGGGCTTTCTATATGAAATACGAATTTAACCATGCACACTGATTACTTCTTGATCCAGTTATTGCACGTATCTGGATAAGGGCATTAGGATTTACTGTTGAAGAAAAAATACTCTCAGAAAGACATATAAATATATAGCACATGTTCTTATATCAATGCTAATGAAATTCACCTTATGTAGCAGAAGGATGCAGGGGGGGGAAAAATCTTGAGAATCTTTCTAAAGTCTACATCCTGTCACTAGCAGAAAACAGCACCAAATCAGACAGTCGAAAACCTGGTATTAACATACAGCAACAAATTCTAAGAACCTCAGAAATGTAATAATTTAAAGAGCCCCCAGCACTGAACTTCTCTCCCCTTTCCGCCCAAAAGAAAGATGTATTTTCACTTGGAAACTCAACTGGCAACAGAGAAGTGGCTTTTGGCTTTCTACCACCATCTTCTGAAAAGCTCTTACAGCTTTGAATGCAAGCTGCCTTGTTGAACTACCATACATATTAAGAGCAGATCAACTAGCCAGTTCTTTTCTCCCAGAAGAAACAAATTGCCAGCTCAGGTTTAGATAGGCAGAAAATTATACCTCTTTTTCTGCTTACTGTCTTTGAGACTTGCACCGCTCCTGATACTGCTGGAGACCTTGCATTCTTATGGTCTGAAATCACAGCGCAACCAAAGGCTAGATGTCTTAGCATCCCATCATCAGAGAAGTCACACTAATAATTTAAGAATACTATAGACATGAAAAAGGCAATGTTCTGTTGTTTTGTTGGGGTTTTTTTTTGACAGCATGGAAAAGGTAAGGATTTCATTATAATATTCCTACTTAATCTCACAAACACACGTGCACACAGCTGAAATTACAAATACTGTTGTAAGTTACGATAATTCACAATGCTGTAAAATCATTTCAGAGGAAAAAAAAATAATTTTAGTGGGTTATTTTGTTACAGGGAATGCCAAATTCACCAAACGCTCTATTAAAAGGCACAATGAATGCAAGTTATGACTTCAAAATACTTTAAAATCCCAAATACATAAAGAGGTACTTTAAAGTAGTAACATAAGTACGTTGTGTACATCAACAAAAAAATGTGGACCTGATCCATCAGTTCATTTTTTAAAATAAATCATTTTGATTACTTCCATTTTCTTTAATGACTTCGACTTTTAAACACTCATTCCAGGGGTATTGTCTTCTTGCAGTCCTTACCCATTTCAATCTCAAACCACACTCCTCTTGCTTTAAACACAGTCTTAGAGAAATACCTCATTCTGTTGTTTTTAACATTAATATCTCTAAACATTTTCCATTCTGGCAGTTTGCACTTATGTCATCTGATGGTCTGTACCGCACAAGGAACCCTAGTAATTATGAACTAAATGCCTACTAACCTGGTCGACGATGATGTTGCTAGAATGCCAGTCACATTTACCACATCCTAGCATTAGAATAACAATAGCAAAGAAGTAATTTCAGTAACTTAAGAATTTCTCCTACTTCCACAAATGCATTCTATTTATACTCTCCCAAACAGCATCACAGCGCATAATACCTTGCCTAGAAGCAGCAACACTGCAAAACTACAGTGTAATTTAATTGTATCAATTTGCATAACTATGCTGAAAATATTTCACCTCTTGCTCAGCAATTTAATATGCAAAATATTGAAAGCAATGTTGCTTGAAAACCGACAAATTAGCTATTTATTGTTGCTATAACAACCATAGAAAATTGTGTAAGAAAATAGGGAGCAATGAAGGATGAAACACCATAGAAACAGATAAGAATAGAATAAATTGTGTCAGCATTAGCCTTAAGGAAAATTCTAAGCACAAGCAAGTTCATGGATGAAAAGGTGAAAAACCAGCAAAGGGCAGTTAAGGTGGGGAAATCAAAAGAGGTAGTTATATGGCATACTGCCAATGTTCTCCAACAGATATCACATGCTGATTAGTTGAAACCTCTAAGAAAACAAAAACACATTTGATAAAAATTCAGCAGAGATCATGACAGAAACTTGGTTTGGGTTTTATAAAAAAACCCCCTTGATTATAACACCACTGCTGCAGTGTTGCATGATATAAATAGTTAAAACCCCTCAAAACCAAAATACAGTAATAGCTAAATTGCTGCCAGTTTTACATGGTTTTCTAATATTCCCTCCAGCAGAAGGAACTAACAATTGACTTAGGAAGTTACAAAGGAATTCAAATGCATGGATCTATTTTCCTGTAGGTCAACCCACTACTGCACTGTATAATAAATGTAAACATGAAATGATATCATTTCATCTCTGCTCCTCACCTTTCTACCGACCTTTCAGAGAAAACACCCTGGAGCCTGAATTTTGTTTAACATGGAAGTCATACAGGCTGGGTAATATGACATTCCTACCTACAAGCAAAACATCTTTAATGCATTTATTTCTCCTAAAATAAAAACTAATGTTATACAGATATCTCTTTATCAAAGCTAGAATCAACACATGGACCAGTCAAAATCAAAGTTTTATATACAGTAGAAAAAATAATACATTTACAGCTCTTTGTTCAAAGAATTAACAAAGCCAAAATCGATCCTCTCTCTAGCACAACTCATTTTTGGATGCTATCCACTAACTTTTATTGAGAGCATTATCGAGAAAAAACACTTTCTTTTCACATTTCTCATTTCAAAAAAAGGACAAAAAAGCAGACGGGATTAAAACCGAGTTCAAACCAAAGATGGTAAATTCAGCTTTGAGTCAGCAGACATACGGAAACCATTATATAAAGAAGGGAATTCTTGCATTAAAAAAGTTAGTTCAGGTGAGCTGCAACTAAATCAAAGACAAAAATCTTGGGCGCAGTCTAAAAAAGGACAGACATTAAGGAAGTAGCTTCATTCTACACTTAATCTGATCTAACGACAGGAGGTAGCCAAAAGGGTGAGGAACCCTCAGGCTCCTGACCACTTTCTTGCATAACATCTACTGATTTTGCAACAGCAAGGTGAGCTGGGAGAGAGCAGAGGTGAGGACAAGAGGGTGTCAGATGGTTTTTGAGCATGGCAAATGGACTCAGCTCTCTGGCCACCTGACTGCTATGATCAATACAAGGAGAGTAACAGAAATGAGAAGGTGCCCCTTTCTGCCATGCCTCGATCTTTCCACAATCCCTACCTCCTGAATAAGTCTGCGGTAAGATGCCACCCATCCATCCCTGATTCCAAGCTACAGAAGCCAAGGTCAAGCCAACAACAGGCCACAGACAACAGCTGACTACTGACCCCAGCTGATATGTCAGCACAGGTATTATCTGGATCCCTCTTCTCAGAAACAACTTATCATTCGCAGCAGTAGTACTGAAACTCGTAACGAATTCACTTCCTTTGAAACCTCCACCTTTGCCAGACTTGGACAATGAACAATCACTTCAGTCTCATTTCCTCACGAAACAGACCAAAATAATATACATCTAGATTGTACAAAAATCTCTTTGTACAATTAAAAAATGTAAACACCAATACGATCTAAAGTTTAACAGAAAACACAGCAAAACTGAATATCCCATTTTGAGTAAGTATAGGTTGGGTGGTGGGAATCATAAAAATCTATGTAAGGTGGCTGTGCTTTTATGACAAAGTGAATAAAATTGATTTGATACACTACAACTGCTAAATCATATAAAATATTTCCCCCAAAGCTCTGGCAATGGGATTAATAGTTTCCTCAAATTCAGTCTCCAAGCAGAACTGTAAACAAGTAATTTAAATACAACAGCAAGGGATTCTGCAGGGCTAGGGGCAACCAACACAGAGGCTTTTCTCTTTCTGGTATCCATAGCACTTCAGAAGAAACACAGAGATAGCGTATCCTCAGCACATTTTAGGATTCATGCTATATTTGACAGCAAAATAACAAGACTGCCCTACCTATACCAAAACCAGAAAGGCATCTGAAAATACAAAAAGCTGTAAGTGAAAATAAACCAGCAAGCTAAGCTTTTTTACCAACTATTCCTTGTAGGTTTGGGAATAGCAGACTTAGAAAATTCAACTGTAAACTGTTTTCTTACTTGACAAAGCTTTTTTAAAATACAGAATGCACAACAGCAAATGCTGTGGTATGATCACCTGACATTATCAGTAGGGCTACACAATACATTATTTTGAAATCTTTATTATAACATCATCCTTCAAAATAAACTACTGCAATAATTTATTAAGGTTTTTTACCTCTTCCTAACATAAATTAAAACTATCATTAGAAAAATGCAAAGGCAATAAAAGCAACAGAACAAGAATATAGTACCACCGATTCTTTTATTCTCTATATAGATTTGATCTTCTCACATTACAGAAAGGAATGTCACTCATGCCCAATAGTGGATGTAGATGTGGATCAACTCCAGCACTGCAGTTATACAACAATGAAATCCAAAACCACAATCTAACTCACCAAATGTATTTCTAAAAAGCTTTCACACCCTTGAAGAGGAAGAAATACCATCTCTGGAGAAAAAGTTTCAGGTGTCACTGATAGTCCACCCTTTATGTTGCTTGAGTGATACTGCTGAGGTCCTGACCTGTGGTCAGTTAACTGCTCAGACAGCCTCTGGTTGAATTTGGAAGCATCCAAAAACTGCTGCCTCAGAAAAGCCTTCAGTGACCTGGCATCACATCTTCCCATCACTGTGCAAAAGCATCACATATCAAAAACATGACAAATTTAAGAGCAGTGTCTCAACAGCAGAGTCCACAACTATTGTGATAGCTCTGATGAACATGGCAGACATTCAAGAAAAATGTTTCAATGAAAATATGTCAATAAGGAAATTGCTATTTCACTCAACTGTAGAATTCAAATGTCATTAAAAACATTAACTAATTACAGCAAAAGTTTCAATCCTAATCTATTTCACCAAAAAGTGAATGCTTATTAGGAAATTCTCTGTCCTATGAATTAAAGGCATCTGTGGATCTACTGAATATGAAAGTGAGAGCAAAATAAATTCTGCAAGTACTGCAAAGTGAGCCACTGCAGAGCTTACTAAAACTCTCCAAATACTCAGATTATACAACACCGCAAAAAAAAAGTCTTTTATGCTCTTTTACTGATAAGGACTATAACACCTCATTCAGTTGGACTTCATGCAATGCAACACGTAACACTGAGGTCAAAAGGTGTTACTAAAAGGACAGGCCACGATTATTCCCCACCTAAAGCAGCAAAACAAAGGCAGTGGAGAAACGCAGTTTTTCACCTACTGCCATCCAGGGCAGTACAGGGTCCAAGACCATGTGATAAGCTGTCACAATACCTACACTGTAAGGCAGATGGCTTTTCAAGAAATGAAGCCTGAAGTGCAGTCTAATTGTATTCAGATCCCCTGAACCGCATCATCATGACACATGTGCTAATTTAAAGGATTCTACTAGTTTCGGCTGACTGCTTTGAAAAATTCAAAATTGGAACAAGTCTGAGATGTCTACTGCTAATAACAAAGCTCTGACTGAATATGGTTCAGTTTAACCTTTAAAAACGTATACTGTAAAAGCAAAATGTCACTTCTTAACATAAGCCTCCCACAGGCAAAAAACTAGAAGCTCTCCTGTACTGAAAACATGAAGTCACCTAGTATATCCACTCAAGAAGGAAGAAAGAGGGAATTCTGGCAAGGAACAGAGACAGGAAACTCTTTCCTTATGATTCCTACAATTGTCCATCTAAGATATGAACTTCCCAAAGCATCAGTGTCAGGATGAGAATGACATTTACCAAAAGCAATCTTAAGACATTTACCAACCTCCTAAGATGTGTCCTGTAGATCTCCCTAAACTGGTACAAAGTCCTATTGTACTTACAGCAAAATTATACCTCTTGCCTGCTTCAGAAGCAGACCATGGCTGCTATTAACAGAAGTAATGAAAAGCAGCATTTTTACTCTGCACTTTTTTTCCAATAAATATATAAATTTTTTTGATGCACAAATGTATGAAGATTCAGCAGCAACCACCAGACCAAGCAGAAAAACTCCCTTAAAGAGTGTGTGAAAGATGCAAGACATTACTCATACATAAAAATAAATATTCCATGTTCATGAATGCATCAAACACAGCAACTGTAGTTAAAATTTCACCAAAGGTTAGTTGTGATCATGGACTGCCTGGCATGAGCCACCATGTATTTAAATGAGTACAAGACAAAACAAAGCATGAAGTTTGCTGGCACAATTGGTTAAAAAAATGAAACTACTCATAAAAAAATCCCATATGGATAAGCCAGAAAGCTTTCATTTGAAAACCTGACACTTACTCAATAGATAACCACCTGCATACAAAGTTCTTGGCAGCTTTAAAATACCTTTCCCTCTCCTCCTTTCCCCCCTTTTTTTTAAGAATAAAATACTCTTCAAGTTATTTCCTATCATATCAAGCACAAACATGCTTTCATTTAACTTCAAGAACGGAATGTGTCTTATTTTAATCTTTCACCTTTGTCTGGTTGAAAAAACTTGTGTTGCTGATAGTAAGAGGCAAACCAGATCTTATTTAAAATATGATTTATGCTATGTGTTTATATATTCTCAGGAACACTGCATTCCAAATTGATAACTACTTGATTTTGTGGTTTTGGGTTTTTTTGTTTGGCTTTCTTCTCATTTGCTTTTATGCTTCTAATATAGTGAGTCCTGCAAAAAGAGCTGGCAGGATCACCAGGCTCCTGAGTCAGTAGTTTCATACATCAGGCATTCATTTCAATTTTTAGCTGAAAAATCTCTAGTATGCATTCTGGTAATAGACAGAGGCATTCCCATGGCTCTGGCACCAACATCCACTTTTGCAAAGGGAACTGCATATTCCCAGACAGGGACTGCTGCAGGAGCTGCACAGCTACAGACCCTGCATGTACAGCTGCTGGTGTACGCGTGTAGATACTCTTTCTTCCAGTTGTTAGATCCCATATAGATAGCATATGTACCTATCAACTTCAAGACGGACACATACAGGGTGGGTGCCAGCTTCACTGTCTGGTCTGCAGAGGAGCACTGGCAGTTCCTTTGGTCTACGGAGAAGCACGGGCAGCTGCATTAGGTTACCATTAACAACAACAGCTCCTCACAGCCCACATACATTCAACCATCCTTGCTTCCTTTTTGGGATGGGCTTTGCAATGTACAGCTTAGACCAGTAGCTTCATTTTCCAAATTAAGAGTAGGATTGTTATGGAATAAGAACCCACTGCAATTGTTTGGCAGCAAGTCCCAAGAAATTAATACTTTTGTGGATCCAAGGTTGTCAGGACAAACAGTAAAAATAATGAACTCATTTTACAGTAGAAAATAAGGTTAAAGAAAACAAACCCACAGACAGTAGGAAACAGGATTAGTTATGTAGCAGTAACCATGAGGAAGGCAAAACCATGAAAAAAAAATAGGGGTATTTTTAGAAAAATAAGCAGTAATCTGACATGAAAGTAATTTCAAGCATTATCACATTCCCATAATTACAATTAAACCAGCCCAGCAATACCATGGTACTCCTTCTTCCACACCCGGGGAATTTAACAAGCCTAAATTCTGAAACAGATAATGAGATATCAACAGAAGATTAAGAATTATCACCTCATGCTTGTCACAGTTTCTGAACTTGCTGAAATTCTGGTCCTACCTCTACAGAAATACCAATGGCAAAAGGAATTATCCAGCTATTCTGTGCAAGCATTCTGAAATTTTTCCCTCAGGAAACACAGCATAAGCATGGAGTTGAGCAGTTTGCTTCTGGTAAGTACATTTCCACACAGCTGGCTACCCTTGACAGGCCTTCTGAGGCACCTCTTCCATTTCTGGTCGGTTTTTTTAAACAGAGTGAAGATGTTGATGTAACCCATGAACAACAGCAGCCTCTCACTAAAAAGCATTTCCAAGTACACTGTAGTCCTAAGGAAAATGTGTAACTAAATCTAGCTCTTAGAATTTCAACTGCACAGAAATATTCAAAATACCAAAGCCCATGAAAACAAAGTATAGACAATGCTTGCTCAAACAAAGTATAGATGTTCCTTGTTTCACCTGGATTCAGTGATGCCAATTTACTGGTATTCCAAAGGGACTGATTTTAGAGCATGAACTTCATTTTCTTTCAAAAATTTTAAATAAAACAAATAACCAACACCATCACCCAAAAGAACCCCACAAAAACCAAACCCCCAAAACCAAATGCTGCACAAGCCCCCACAAAATCCACAGAGCCAACCACGTATCACTTCTGCAAGTGCTAGCTTAAACTTCATGCACCCCTGAAGCTTTGGACTATTTCAATTTTTGAAGACAAATCTAAGAGATTTCACTTACATATATGAAATGGAAGCAGCACACTTTAGCTTATTTCTCCGTGACTTAACTTTTTGTGGAATACACGTAGTAGGAAAAAACCCCACCAAAACCCGAAAAACCCAGGATGCTAAGCTGGGATATGGAAGACCACAAATTTTTCCTGGTTAAATCAGCTTCCTCTGCCATGACCTGGCCAGATCCATAGTTTACATCCCGCTCCAGCCCCACACTATGGGAAACGCAGGGCCCTCAGGAGAAATTTACACAGGTCACAGGTGCAGAAGCAATGAACATCAACACTGATAGATGAATTCTGCCTCCATTAAGGTTTGATTACTGTAGCGGAGGTACAGTGGTGGAGATATGCCACCGCTGTACTACACAGAGTATTTACAGAGCAAGATATTCAACTCACCAGTACAAAAGTAGTTAACTCACTTTCATTTATTATATGATAGAATCGTAGAATAGTAAGGGTTGGAAAGGACCTTAGAATCATAGAATAGTTAGGGTTGGAAAGGACATTAAGATCATCTAGTTCCAACTCCCCTGCCATGGGCAGGGACATCTCCCACTAAACCATGTCACTCAAGGCTCTGTCCAACATAGCCCTGAACACCGTCAGCGATGGAGCATTCACAGCTTCCCTGGGCAACACATTCCAGTGCAACACCACCCTTACATGAAAGAATTTCTTCCTCATATCCAATCTAAACTTCCCCTGTTTGAAGTTTGAACCCGTCACCCCTTGTCCTCTCATCACAGTCCCTAATGAAGAGTCCCTCCACAGCATCCCTATAGCCTCCTTCAGATATCGGAAGGCTGCTGTGAAGTCTCCACGCAGCCTTCTCTTCTCCAGGCTCAACAGCCCCAACTTTCTCATCCTATCTTCATACGGGAGGTGCTCCAGTCCCATGATCATCCTCATGGCCCTCCTCTGGACTTGTTCCAACAATTCCATGTCCTTTTTATGTTGAGGACACCAGTACTGCACACAATACTCCAACTGAGGTCTCACGAGAGCAGAGTAGAGGGGCAGGATCACCTCCCTTGCCCTGCTGGTCAAACTCCTTTTGATACAGCCCAGGATACAGTTGGCTTTCTGGGCTGCAAACACACACTGCCGGCTCATGTTCATTTTCTCATTGACCAACTCCTCCAAGTCCTTCTCCTCAGGGCTGCCCTGCATCTCTTCTCTGCCCAACCTGGAGCTGTCCCTGGGATTGCTCTGACTCAGGTGTAGGACCTTGCATTTGTCATGGTTAAAGTTCATCAGGTTGGCATCAGCCCACCTCACAAGCGTGTCAAGGTCCCTCTGGATGACATTCCTTCCCTCCAACGTATCAACTGAACCACCCAGCTTGGGGTCATCGGCAAACTTGCTGAGGATGCACTCAATAAGATTATCCAGTTCACACTTTGAACCAGTTGCTTGGTACCAGGGCTGTCAGTGGAAGCTCACCCTAAGTAACTTTTTGCAGAGTGCCCCACAGGCTCTCTTACTACCTTTTTTCTTTTTTCCTTTTCTTGTTCCTTTTTTATATCTATGCCATAAGATTGTACATCATATATATTTTATTTCCACTCAAATTCAACACTAGGCATGGGAACATATTTCTGTGCTACAGGTACTTTTGTAAGAATCTGTGAGTAGTTTAATTTAAAAGCCATGGACAGCAACCTAAAGCAATTTTTTACCATGCAAAATGTTTTATAAATAGTTCCATGTGCACTGTTCATCTGGAGCCTCACTAGAGAGGAATAATGACCTTGTATTTCATTCTCATTTACTCTGAATTAGCCAAACCTTGTGGTTTTAATTACATACTTAATACACCTGGCATGGTCTAATTACAGAAAACAAAACATCATTTAAACAAAAGGTGACCTTGAACTTAGTCTATCAAAATACCAGTTAACTTTAACTTTTCAGTTTTTAACGAACTGCCAAGACATGCAATAGCAATTTTCCAAATGTGATCATATGCCTTTGGAGCAACAGACTCACTGCATTAGGAAACATCTGTACACACTTTTTATGGCTTTCCTCATTATTAACGCAAATCCCTCTTAGATTTCAATAGTGCTATAAACAGTTCTATGGGTAAACACGAAGTTCACACTACTGATATTTTTAATGTGTTAGACTACACTAAACCTAGATTTGACAAGCAGCAGCCTGTTGAAGCTGAAGTGACTTTTTTCAGAAACTAGTGATTTTGCATGGAGTACTGCACCTACGAACAAAGGGGACGTGATGCTATAGCAAAGACAATATGTTGCAAAAGAGCCAAAGGGCTTTGACGCAAGTAACTCCCATTTTTCACTTTGACAAAGTGATGCCAAGAAATTAGGAATAGCATATTTAATGAAGCATCCAGGATTTAGAGTCAAAAGAATGTAATGGCTACACAAAATTCGATAAAACCTAAAATTTCCATAATATAATCATCACATATTATTTTACATTATGGTTGGGGGGGGGGGTTACATTGTAAATTCATATATCAGTACAGGAATAATGTAAGTACATTTTCTTCTCAAAGGTTTTTTGCACTTGTGACTTTAGTCAGCATTAAAGTCCTAGCACTTCCCAATTCAACATGCCAGAACAGTGAAGATACAGTGCATTTGAGGTAAACAGTGTCCATAACAGTATTAAGGAAAGGCAGGAATTAAAATTTATGCATGTTGAGCAAACATCTATCAAACTACTGGCTAATTCATAAACTGCTGGCTTTCAAAGATGTACTCTTATAATCATTATCCACATTCTCTATTACTGACCACTGTGTACTTCTAAAACAGAATATTCCAATGCACAAGCAGGACAGAAGCTGCCCATTGGAAATCTGACAATGCTTCAGCATGAGAACAGATTTCTTCGCTACTGAGACAGCCAGTGTTCTGCACATAGATGACAACAGTGTTTTGCATATACAGTAGGTCTGAACAGGTAGAGGCTTGTTGAAAAAAAAACACAATTCATCAATCATTAGGTTACACAACTTCATAAGAAAGTATCCTGAGTGAACAGAGTTCACACTTCACATGAGACTTGATGGCAGTACCCCTGCATCTCATTCCAGCTTTGCTATGAACTCATTGTGGAATCACTCAGGCTCTGTTTCTCTGCCATCAATCTCCATTACAAGAATGCAATTATCAAAGTCTTTCAAGAAATACTCAGATTTGAATCCTTCCCCTTGTCATCTCTCAACAAAAGAGTCTCTGGTCAGTGCAATTAAATTGCTTTACCTCTACCAGAAAATCCTGTTCTTACAACATAGCGTATGCCAAACATACAAATATGGCACCCACTAATAATACTGTGAAATGATTCATCATAGGTTCAAACAGTGTTTTATTCCCCTCACATCTGGCATGGCTATGTTAGCATGAAACGAAGCTAATCCTGTCTCTCAAACAATGCTAGTGACAAACATAACCTGAAGCAAAATTAGTGTGTTACATTAGCACAAAGGAATAAAGTTAGTGGTTGAAAAGGTGATCTGAAGAAAAAGCCCTGAACTACACATGGCAAAATGCTCTAATACAGCTGAGTTCCCATGAACTCTGAAATGAATGAGCAGAAAGAACTGAATTAAAATTCATTTTTTCTGTAAATCAAAACCAGTTTTTTCCTGAAATATACTTTTCCAAGGGGGAGGGAGGAGGAATTACCATTTCACAAGTGCAACACAGGCAAATTAAAATACACATTTTCTTCAATTAAATCTGATCCAAATAAACTGTTCAAAGCACAAACTACTTCAACAGCTAAAATGACAGCACAGATAAGTGTCAAAAATATTGCCAGACAAATCCATGCCGAAAATACTAACAAAATCCTATAAATCAGTACACACTCCTCTTCCTTCTCCCTCCCCCTGCCCCACCTTTTGTTCTGGAATCAAGAGACAATCCTAAAAGTTCCAAAGACTGTTTCCTTAAGTTAGCATTTGTATTTCTAGTAGTGAACTTAATTAACCTAGTGTAAGATACTTTCTTCTTTCAAGCCCGTAATATCAGCCATAAGACATCACAACATCATCCAAGCAGAGTATCATTCACTCCAAAAAAGCAGTCCTACAAACTGCTGGATTACATGAATGAAATACTAAGACTGAAGATAATGGCTCCATCTGTGCTTTCTACACTATACAACTATTTTAATAACACTGGCAGCATCCTTGAAGATAAATTCCTTTCTGTCTGCCAGTGGCTAGCCTCTTCTTTCTCTGAAATCAATAATCTATATGGTATCTTAGAATAGTTCACACATGAAACAACAATGGGGTTTTGTTTCATTGGGTTTGTTGAGTTTTGAGGGTTTGGGTTTTGGGGTTTTTTTCTTTTTTTTTTTTTTTAACTTGACAGTGTTTTGTCTTCATGTTCAAAAGGAAAGGCTTTTAGCTTGAAAACCTTTCCTCTGAGTCTGCCTAGCGACCGTTCAGTGTACAGGGAGAGAAAGTAGCTCCTTATGGAAGGTGGCAAATGACTGACTATTCCTATTCCCAGAGAACCAGCTATTCCCACCTGCAGATGCTTTTGATTCAAGTATAGAATCTACAAATGGGGGGATCGATCATATTCTTGGCAGCTACTGACAACCTGGTTATGCTCCAGAGCCCTTCAAAGTAGAAATTAACTCCAAATTTTTATTATAACTTCTGGGTTGGGTATTTATAAATTGTGAATATATTGCTTTATTTGTGCAATATTCTCCCTAGGACAGTCACATAAGGAAAAACTTAATAACCTATATAACTAGAGTAGGATATACCTCCTTGGAGCAGTAAGATTTGTTGAAGACTGTTCAAAAACCTATAACTAGGCATAACATCATAAAATTTTGAACTGAAGATAAAAACCCCACATTGTTTAGCTGTCAGAGAGCAGTATAACCCTGTATAAAACTGTAACACAGGCAGGCCTCCAAGGAAAATGATGGAAGTACCTTTGAATCAGACATGTTAAACTAGTCTTGAAAAAACATTCAGTAACACATCTACTTTAGTAGGGAGACAGAAAAGATCATTTAGTAACTAATTCTAATCTATTATTTTTAAGATTAATAGAAGTTTGGACAAGAACTTCCTTACTAAATAAAAATAATGCAGCAGTACAGAAGAAAATAAAACACTGGAATCATTATTTAGTTCCTAATTTACTTTAAGACATCCTCTATATGTATTTGTACTCAAACTACCATGTCAACACATGCCATGTATAAGCTTAGGAACCATAGCAAGAATAAATCACTGTTCTGATAATTCTGAGTTGAACGGACTTGTGTGGTTTTGTGAAGTGATTTCTTTAAGTTGGGGGCTCATTTGAACATAAAGGAAAAGTGAAATTCAAATTTATCTGAAATAAAATTTTTGAAAGTCCACAAACAAAACAATCTATGTAAGTCACCTTTTATACCCTTTGCAAGAAAGCCATCTATTTACAGCATTTTGGGACCTACCTGTTTTTAACTTGAAGGAGAAAAATAACTTGTACAAAACTTCAAAACTTAAACAGGGGAAGTTTAGATTGGATATAAGGAAGAAATTCTTTACTGTAAGGGTGGTGAGGCACTGGAATG
>JANRGW010003858.1:0-13324 GCA_024733675.1 Psilopsiagon aymara | reverse complement strand
CTGCCCATGGCAGGGGGGTTGGAACTAGATGGTCTTAAGGTCCTTTCCAACCCTAACTATTCTATGATTCTATGATTTGGCAAAGTAGCAGCGCCCCAGGATTCCCAGTGTAGTTGGTATGGTAATGCTGGGGAGTCATTAAGAAAACGGGTAAATCATGACTCAATTATGTAATTTCCCATACCAGCTCCTCATCTGAAGCTGAGCCCAATGGAAACTAAACTCTAAACAGCCACAAGCAGTATTATTGTCTTTAAAGTATGTACAATTTTATCACAAATCTTTTTTGTCTTTTTTTGTCCCTTAGTCCTTCCTTTATGCCCTCCTAAGTCCCAAAAATCTTGTGCATTGAGTGTAAGTTAAGATGAGATGGGAATTTTAGAAGAACCAGAAAGACTTCAGAAAGGGAGAAATGGTGGCAGGCTTCCTATCATCAAATGTCTGTCTTTCTCTCCAGCCTTTTAGACTGAATCTCATCTAAACCTCACCTTGTTAGCATACAGACATGCTTAGCACTAATGGTGGCACCAATAAGGCTTATCGCATGTAAGCATTTGTAGGATCAAAACCTAACTATGTTCCACAGGACAAAGAAAGCGATGTACCACCAACTAGTCATGGCAAGGTAACAAAAGGAATAGGGGAAAGGGAGATGGAAATGAAAGAATATCGGAACATAAACTTGAACTTTGTGAAACATTCATTTCATGCTTACCTTGAACGATCTGTTATAGTCTATCTCTTCTCAAGACAGAGCTTCTGATAAAAATTTACCCAAATGGAAACTGTCAAGTCTTTGGAAAGATCCAAATATTCAAGTTTCTAAACTTGTTTACAGTTTCTGCTAGTAAGCTGATGCAATTATACATATAACATTTCAAATTCATTTAAAAAAAAATAGTTTTAAAAAGAAAAGAAAATGCCTGTGGATTCTGTCAATCTTACTACAAGAGACTATCAAAATGGACTGAATACTTTTGGAAATTGATCTCATAGATTTGCAAATACTGATTTCATACATTTGCAGCTTTACCATGCTCTTTATGAACAAAAAAACCCACAAGCTGCAAAAGACTTTGGCTTGCTTCTTTCCAAATAAAGAATGAATTCTCACATTTTCTTCAAAACAAAACTTCTGTATCTGTTTGCTTTATGGCTTGAATTCAGTGGCAGACGGATATTTACTAAAACTCAAAATTCATCTTTCCCAGGATACCTGCGAAATTCTCTACCCACACATTGAGGAAATATTGAATTGGGAGGCAAATGCAAACATTGTGCAAGATATGCATTCACCTATATGCAGGCTAAGAATAAGGGTAGATCATGGTCTTCACAAAGAATAATAGAAAATCATGCACTATCAGATGTGAGAAATGAGAAGGCAAGTAAAGTATTTCCTAGTGGTGTAAAAAACTATGTCAAGGAAACCACTTTTTAAGTCTTTATGTACAAAAGGAAAGATTTGAAAGCTACAGAATGAACCTATGCTACGTGTTCAAAACTACTTTTTCAGATTCCGAAACAAAAATCAACTACTCTGCAAAGGAGCCTTGGGCTTTCCTTTTCAACTGGCATTCTCTAACTGATGTTATCCACCAGAGTCTACTTGCATGGGTGAACTGGAAAAATGTTAAGAATAATAATTACTTCTACTGGGGATATTCCTACTTTTCTTTATCAAGGTCATCAAAACAGGAAACCCCTTTCTGTTTTGTTATACATTAAAGCCTCTGAGTAGGAAAACAATTATGTCTTACAAGAGGCAAATCAGATGGACTGCAATGGCTTGGCAGCATGCAGTAGTGATTTCCACATATACTTGAGTAACACAGGTGCCACCAACAAAACAGCTTATTATAGGATTATGATACGTTTGCTGCTGTAATAGGGTAAAGGACTCAGTAAGCCTCTGCAGCTTTGAAAACTGCATTTACACATAGTGGATGGCCTAGTGTATGGCTTCACCTTCACACTACAGGCTCCGATGGATTAAACCCCATCATCACCATGCAAAACATGAAAAAATTCTGTAACTTTGAAACTCATTTACTCTAAAAGGACTACTAACCCATGATACAATCATAAGAAACAATTTTATTTTTGTGTTAAAGATGCTTCATCTTACAGCTGGAAACCCCAGATTCCACTGTCATCAAGCCAACATACAAAAAAGTTGGGAAGTCATCCACAAAAGCACACCTCATAATTGCTGCCAATGGTAATTAGTGCTTTATCATGAACAACTTCTATAAACTCCCTGACACACCATTCACAATGCTCAGCTCTTAAGAGAACTGAAAGATGAGAAACATCTGACTTGTCCTCCTCTGGGGAGGAAAAGATTGTGTTTTCTTGTTAGATGAGAGTGAAGAAAGCATTTGTAATGACATCAAAAGCAGAAATGTGAGGGCAATTTCAGAAGCAAGACCTTCAGAGCAATTAAAATGACATTAGTCTTGAAGTTGCTTCCATACTCCATGCAACTAGCTTTTGTGATGAAGATTGTCTCAAGACTATATAGTTTTCTGTTTCACAGATCCAAATTTGGATCTTGAGCATGTGACCAGGAAATTTCCAAGAGCAGTGAGGATGTATTTTGGAAGCTCATTTTTATCAAATCAAGACAAACATGTCTTTGTTGTCTGCAGCCTCACATTTCTTACAGGAAAAATAACCAACAAATATGTAGCCTCAAAACTGAGATTATGTTCTGAAATAGATACATCTCTTAAGAGCATCACACTCCTAGCAATAACAAGAAGCAACATTCCCTATAATTGCCTGGAATATCTTAATCAAGAAGTTGCAATCACAGTGAAAAAAAATATCTCATTAACATTAAGAATAAATCACTTACATGACAGTAGAGTAAAAGAAAAATGTCAGACAGTAAGGTTTTCCTATCTCAGTGATGCTTCATCTGCCCATTACTGAAAATACAATAAATTGGTACTAGTGTAGCTATATACTTCCTATCTGATTTTGTAACCTTTTCTTACAAAACCTTTGTCAGTTGGAAACAGCTTTGTACAAAAGATCCATTTTCTCCTGTAGGTGTGCATGCTGGCTGAAAAGTAAGGAAGCTCAAGGAAAGGTCAATTAATTTAGGGGAAACAGGATCTAACAATAATCTGCTACATTCGCAATGATCTGTGACAAATTTATGCTCAATTGATATGTGTAGCCACATGAGATACAATTTTATGTCTTTACATTATATAGGCACCGAAATCCAACATGACAGCTTTTATTAGCTTCAGTTAGAACTAATATGGTCATTCCAAACTGAGGTCTTAAAGAAAGAAGTCACTACAGACTTTACCGTATGCTATGTGATTTACAGTTTCTCCCCTAATTGTGGTCTTGACTAATGGCAAATGTGAAACAAGTGTAAAAGGCAGCTAATGTACCTCCAATTATCCTGCATTTGTTGTGAGATCTAAACATACACATGGTTACTTGTCAGTCAGACTAACTGAAGTCATTTCATGTCTGTGGTATACTAAGAAAACAAACACAATTACCACAGATCAGATGATCAGTGATAATTCGCTACTGCGTGTTATGAGCTCATGCGGTTAAGTCAAACTAATAAAATCCTTTACAACGCGTTATATATTCTGCACATATTTTTGTTCTGATTTTTTATAACTGAAGAAAGCTTTTTCCTCCATGTGTTAATTATACTACTTCTTGTATAACTCTTCCTTTAAAGTCAGGCACATTATTACATTTCCTTCAACTATACAATGCTCATAGAGAGAGAGAAAAAAATTAAATCATAGCTGACTGTACAGATTAATTTTAATTATGTTCCAAATACACTAGGCAATTTCCACACACACAGGACGATGAAGTTCAGTCTCTCCCAGAGAGCTTAGAGTCTAGGAAACCTCTTACAAATTACTTAAAGCAAATTTGTCAAATTTTGTGATTTTGGGATTTGACATTGGGATTCACTAAAACAAATGCTATGACTGTGTCCCATAAGAAAGCCCGGAATCCTGTTAATCCTAATGTACAAATTCTCAGTGTTAAGGCACACAGGTGTAGGCATATATACATCATACACATATTGGGCCTATGTTATGTACCGTAACTGCAACAGTGACAAGTGTGATTTTTTTCTCTTCAGGTCTTCCACAAAGCATACAAATAAATAATATCCAAAGAGTCTCCATAACTGTGATGTGGTAGTTTACTTGTTTACAATGTCCTATGTGCATACAATAGGAAAAGAACAAAGAACTGGTCAAAGGGCTAGCTGTGATAGTGTTAAGGCACTCTAGGGTGTGTTTCAATGAGAGTGTAATACACTCCTCCTGTTACTGAAGACTATAACAAATCCATTACGTGAACCAGCAGATCACTAGAATACATCCTGTCAGATAATAGTGCATTGAATATTTTTAGTACGTCATTCTGTTCTCTGCAGCAGAACACAATCTTTCCTCTGAATCGGGAAATGATTTGTCTTTAGAAAACATTGTACAAGAGTCATAATTTCTTTGGCAGACTCTGTGCAATGAGGAGGATATTTCTACTCCGCTGTAGAGAGTGCAGAAGAGCTGTGGAAAACTAGAACCTTTTGAACACTTCCAGTGGGAGATAGAAATTCCCAGCAGAAACAGGGAAAAAACAGATTACTCACGATGACTGGGAAGCTTTCCTCCTCAACAAATAGTCCACAACATCTGGATCAGTCTCTAAGAGGCTAATAAGCACTTCATTCTGAAGGTCAGGTGAAACCTATGAAGACAACAGAAAATAATTAGAGATTAATAACCTTTTACATACATGATTTTTGATACAATGCTTAATCTAAAAGACCAAGTACAAGTACATTTATGGAGAGTATAAAAAAATCCAAAACTATTCAGAACTTATTTGCACTTAAAAAGAGAAATTTCATGTTGCAACAGGTGAAGTAGAACTAAAGACCACTGTGTACAATGTCAAATGCTGATTACTCTTGAATAACCTATTGGTATCCAGTTGGGTATCATGCCTGATAGCAACTGTAGGATTACTCATGTATCACAATCTCAAAAGCTTCAGTTAAGGTCCTCACCTCTCATCCCCATTCAAAGATGTGGGAATATTTACAGATTTTTATTCCAAGCAACTGTCCTCATTTTGAAATAATGTGAAATGTAATAACACAGGAAAAAGAATGTTTCTTTATATATTCTGTGGCATTTGACTTATATCCTTCCCATATGAAAGTTTCATGGTAATTACTCTATCTATGAAATTCTTAAATTGCTTCATTTCAGTAAAGCTGCCAAAGGTTAACATTTTTCTAAACAATGCCTTATAAACAATTAATGTTCAGGTATCCACATAGCCAAATCCTGGGATCTAAAAGCATATAAATTCCTGCTTATGCTCATTCAGAACCTGAGTAATCTGTCTATAACTCAGGTTTACAAGCGGGTCCTGTTCGACCTCCACCCACTCTGGACTTTGGATAGTAGACACAGGCACAGCCAGAATTTGTCTCATCTTTGGAGCTTGGTCTTCTGATTTGCAGACTCTCTCTAGTGCACTTTAGATGGAGATGAAACTTCAAAACACTTGATAGCTTAAGTTGCTGCAGGATACAGCCATCTCAGGGACTTGAACTAACAGCCCAGGTTCACTCATGACAGATGGAGCTGGAGGCAAGACAATCTCAGCAAGGGGTCATAGACTGTACAATATGCTTCTGGATGCAATTTGTCAGAGCCTGAATCTTTTGACCTTCAGGTCACACTGCATGGGCCATTTATTCTCCCTGACATTTCCTGGGAAATAGGAAAAGAATTACTAATAGTTTCCTCAGGGGAATACCTCAGTTTGGGAGGTATTTAGGGAGTCAAGTTACAGAAAAGACATATTGCTTTAAAAAAAGAAATAATTTGAAATAACTGAAGATATGCATCATTTGATTCACATTGATCCAAAATCTCTATGAAAAACTCGTATGACCACATATTCCTTTTTTGAAAATTGTATTTAGCCTCTAAGCTGGAAAAATAACTTACTGATGCTCATTGATAAACCTGTGTTTAAATAAATTATCTTCTCTTCATAGTAGTATATATTTGAAAACCAGGTGTGCTGCAACTTCTCTGTTTAGACAGTCCTTCTGTGCAGTGTCATAAACTCCACATAAACTTTGAGAGTAAAGCAGAACACGTCTTTCTGTATGTCTATTCAGCTTTATATTAAGTTGATGAACTTACAAGAATCTACTGAGAATTTATCAGAAAAATAAAACTGTCTTTTCCATTATTAAAAAAAAAGTAAATATATATCAGTCTTTCATTACATAACAAAGAATCCAAAAAAGTTCCATCAGGAAGTTCAGTTTCAACTGAAAGTATCTGCGAAACCCAAACCTAACAGTCCTATTGGGATATTGGACTTTCATCTGAGAGAATAATCTATATTAATCTATGATACTTAACTTAGATTGTACTGATGGTTTCCTTGTTAGAAATTGCCTGGGTTTTGTATTTCCTCCTGTGCAGCAATTTACTCCAGTTTAGGTAGCTAACTTGCAAACATAGAAATGTTATGCGTGCAATTATAAGCTTACACTTAGAGAATTACTGGTATCTCATAAAGATGCTACAGAGTTTTAATAACTATTATTGAATTAATTTTTTAATTGGCAGTTGTGGCTGAGTAGATGTGGCTGAGTAGAATTTCATCCATTGAAATTCAGTGATAGAAGAGAAGTGAAGACACTGCTGAAATAACAGCTGTTGAGCACATACTCGAACAGATCAGGAGCCTCTCAGGTTGTCAAGACTGCAGTAGAGCAGTAGACATTCTGAGATTTTGAGGCTGGGTATTAAATAAGTCATATCTATTGAAACACAGAAGGGTAGAGAGACACTTGAAGTGCCTCAATTGTGCTGATGCTTGCTACTGATGTGATGCAAAGAGGCAGCATGTGACAGCCTCTGCAATGGGGAGGCCAAGGTAACTCTTAACAGTAAAAATAGGGAATTTCAGTGCTTCTTTGAAGCAGACCTGGATTTGAGTGCTTGTAGATGAAAATGCATGATCAAGCTGCTCTTCTCTATCGTCCATGCCAAGTCAAAGGCAATGAGACAAAGTGGGTTTGAGTTGTACCTCCCCACGTTTAGCTACTGGGCAAAGAGACTGGCAAAGAACAGTCCTTTCTTTGTACATTCCCATAAAATGTTTTCATGTATCCCTAAGACTCACTGAAATAGACAAGAATTGGATATGAAAGGCCTTAACCTCAATGAAAATGAAGCAAGACTAGAATGCATCTTCTATATGAAATCCACGTTTGCATATTACTGATGTCAATAATAATTGCTTAATAAAACCAGTCCTGAGCTGTCCTGACAAATAGAACCTTCCTAACCCACCAATGCATCAGAATCATTGTGATACTGTGGTCTGGGAGCCACAACACATCCTGGTCTCCCAGGTTTTATTTCACATATGTTCTAGTTTCAGTGCTGAAGCCAATCAGTTTTATAACCTCCCCATACACAAAAGTAACAGAGGGGAAAAAAAAAAAACCAACCAAAACCCAAACAAAAAGCCACCTTAGCAGCAATACACTGTATGTTATAGCTACAGCTGAATGCTTGAGTCCAGATGTTTTCCTTTTGTAAGTAGAATAAATGTCAAGTACAAACAGCAGTTCTGGTTTGGCCCCTCTCCTATGGGTTTGGAAAACAAGCTGCTGCTGCCTGATTCCAAATGTTCAGAGTTTTACTACAATTACATGTACAAGTCTCTTCCTTTTGATGCATCTATTACCAAATGATGCACTGGGCTAATTATCTTCAGAATGCAAAGAGTCCCTCTGTACTGCCAATAAAAACATCTAAAAGATGAAAGTAGACCCTGGTAGAACATTTATAAAACATGAACTATGAGCAATTTGACACAATACTACAGATCAAATATCATATGTGAATTTACACACTAGCCCAGAAAACAGTCAGAACTTACCATGTTGTTTTTTAAACTATGGCAATGGGATGAGGGAAAGCACCCAGAGATCCTCAACTGGCAGACATTTCTGTACATTTCACACAAATGTATTTTAGGTTTCAGGAGTGTCTGCGATAGTTTTATCCTTCTCTTACATGCAGCTAGCCTCTCATTTTGGAATCTGATTCTAATTTTCCTCCACAATCTAAAATGCTACTCTGGAAAACAAAAAAAATCCCTCCTTCCTCCCCCCCCCTCCATTTTGTTTAACTTTCCAATGAAAATGCAAGCACTGAAGAGGATAAAGGAATAAAGGAAAAAAATCTATCACAGTTAAAAGAGACTATACGTAGGTTAGACTAACCCTAAGCCCCACCTTTTCCATATTGAAAGTGAGAATGTGTGCTTAAGTATTATGTACTGAGATGTGGTTGTGCTGTAAAATGCTCTTAAAGAGAAACACCAATAAGAAAACTTCAAGCATTATTTTTAACTTGCTAGTGTCATCCACAATGTGGGCCAGCAGACCTTAGCACAAGAGTAGTTCCATCACTTTCTTTTCCTGCTGTGGAAGGAAAATTAGCACCTGATGTTTCCCCAAACTGTGAAAAGCATTAAAAATAAACAAATAAATAAATACTGCTGAGTGTCTCAGTGGAATAAGAATAAAAATAAAGCAAAGGATACAATGAAAGGCAATACAGTGTGATAGAAAAGACGAGAAAACCACAAAGAAGTTCATCTGGGGCTAAGACTGACAGGCAGAGCTTGTGACTGCTTTCTCATGCTCTGCCTACCAGAACCTGGTAGACACCTTCCCCTTACAGTACTATGTGGCCATCAGCCCCACATGCCCACAGTCCAGGCTTGACCACCTTCTCCTACCAAGATATCCAGCACCCAGCTTTGCTGGAGCACTGAAGAAGTTTCGCAGTATTCTTCTTGCTCTGGGAGCTGATCTCCTCCGTGTATCGCACAGTGCTGCTTACTTTCAAGATGCAACAAACAAAGCTATTTTCACCTTTCTAGACTACTGGTTAAGACACGTATGCCTCCTAAAATGAAGACAGAATAGTGCCCATCACTAGGTCTAACTGGCCTCTGCTACCTGAGGGCAGGGCTCTCTCAGGAACAAGTCATGCTGAGCTGACCTATAATCCTGTAGACAAAAAGAGGAAAAAGTAAAGCCACAGAATGAACTGTTTTGTTAACTTCTAGGCACAAGGAATGCAATTTAACCAAGCCACATCTTAAGTAAACAGCATGTGCAAATCCAAAGTCATCACCCTTTTTATGAACTTCCTCACCTCAGCAAGAGAACAGAAAGGAACTGAGGAACAACCCAGATTCATGTTTTACTCCTTTTATCCAACTGACAAATGAGAAAGCTTTGTCCTTTCTCCCCATCCAACCAACAAGAAAGTCTTCAGTGTGGGAAGCTGTTCCTTAACCAAGGATCTCTTACTCCCTGCAGAAAAACTGTCTCTCTGACTTCCAAAACCAAGAGGTGAAAAGTTTATTTTCAGTCTTGTCTTCAAAACAAATGAGCAATGATGGTACATTGTTCAGTGTACAAGTGAAGAGCCAACCCCATCATTTCCACAGTCAGAAATCGCCTAAAGAAGATATTCTTATCTACATAAAAACCATTCTAGGCAACACATTTTTAACACTATAGTTTGTAAGCATTCTCCTTGGCAGCAGGTTATTTTTTCTACTACTAATAGTGGATCAAATAATATTGCTACCAATTATTCCTAATTATTTTAGGAAAAAAATTCTTCACTATGAGGGTGGTGAGGCAATGGCACAGGTTGCCCAGAGAAGTTGTGGCTGCCCCATCCCTGGCAGTGTTCAAGGCCAAGCTGGATGGGGCTTTGAACACCTGGTCTAGTGGAAGATGACCCTGCCTGTGGAAAGGGGGTTGGAGATGGATGATCTTTAAGGTCCCTTCCAACACAAACATCCTATGGCTCTATGACCCTAATTTAATGCAGTTTGCTCAGTTTACTTCCTCCTAGTCAACCTTAATACCAAGCAGGTATTTTCATATTTAACCTAAAAATGCATAGGAGTAACGTGAAGAAACATCCACCTACCATGAAAAGAGCTTCATAGTTTTCAATCATCTTTTGTACAACAGCTATGATGGCAGTACTCTCTTCAGCTCGAGCAGAGCTCTGAACTGAGAATTCTTTGTCTGTAGATTTCTGCTTGTGCAACAAGTTAGGGCCAAAGATGGTAGCCAGGTTAAGTGATGTCATTTTGTTCCCAGTAATCTAGAAAACAGAATACAAATGAGGTGGGGTCTTCCAGGGTCTAATGTATAAGATATACATACATATATATATATATCTACACACACACACACACTCTGGTTCTCTCTCCCCTGATTGGGCAGATGCTTCATTCATCAAAATCAGCGTCCTAGTCAAATAAAAAATGAACAATTCTTCGAAATGTTGAAACACCCGGTTTGGACGTCTCTGCAACAAGCACTGTGAATTTTCTGGACACATTTTCAAGTGGATTGGAAGAGCAGAGGGTGGAAGTGCTGCTTGCCCTTAATTCCCCAGAAATTTGGCAGGGATATACTTCTGAACGCAGGGAAACCTCCCTACTTCTCCACCTCAGCATACTACTGTCTTTTAGGAACAAATACTGAAAACTGTTAGTTTTCTCCAGTAGCACACACGATCTGAAAAAGATATAGTAAGGAAAAACATACTTTTCCATGCTTAAACAATTCAGAAAATAAGCAGCATGCTTGTTATTTTCATTAGTATTTTCCTGCCTTTTTGCCTGTTTCTTAGGACATACTAAATGTTTACTTGTTGGGTGTATTTTTGTTCAGTTTTCTGGGTTTTTTTTTTTACTTTTTTCCCACTTTTATAACTCTGCTCAAAGAAATAACATTGACCTGATTTTGGAGGATGTAGGAGGCTGGGAATACATATTAGACTAGGCAGAAATTATCTGAAAAATGTCATACAGGTTATTAAATGAAAATTGTCATCCTCATATTTGTGATTAGACTACTTTTTTTCTCCTTCTATTCTTTCAACAGAGCAAAAAGCAGGGATCATGTGCTTCCTGTCTGTGTCTCCACTTTGTTGCTATTCTGGGAATGCAGAAAAAGATGCCAGCAGTTTGACTACATAAGACTGTAAGTGAATTTCAGCTGTTGATGCAGTATTTCTTGCAGGCTTTTCAAAAAATATCCTGAGAGTTGCTTTTCATTTGTTTCATCTACCTTTGGATTAATTAATTTTATAAAAGGACAGAAAGAGACACCAAAGAGAGGCAGTAAAATTAACATCTGAAGAAATGAGTGGTAAAAAATAAATCTTTTCAACGTAGTATTTATTTATTTTTTATTTGGGGATTTACTGAATACTTTAGCCAAGCTTACAACTGTGCACTGACAACACCTGGTTCATTTTTTAAGGAGCTCAACCAGACAGCATAGAGATGACAGCAAGAGAAGCTTCTTTTATTGGTAGAACTACTGGGTAATCTTGGAAAGACATGCACTATGTAGGTGCATGGGAACTCATAAAAAACGTGTCGGCTCTTTGCTTAGAGATTCGTCTTAGCATGACAGTAAGTACAGCACGCTCCCTTATTTGTGCACCACTATGCACCTGGCTGTTTTTTAGGTGAGCTGCTTTTCAAACACCGTAAGAGTACTGAGGCATCAATGATGCACAGGCACGCAGTGCCTCAAGTGTGCCAGGGGCAGCCTCCGGCTGTGCCTGGATCTGCATGTGCAGGCTCTTTGTACAAACAGCAAGTCTTTTCTTAAGGGCAGCCTCGGGGCATCCCTGAAAGAAATGTTGTAAACATATTAATAAAGTTCGTCATCCATCTTCACCTTTGTGACAGAAGGGCTTTTGAAAGAAACTGTGAAGAGGGCCTATGCGCCAAAGCCTGGCTGTTTTCCTTCCAGTGATAGCAAGCAGTCTGATAAAGCACTTTCTCCTGCTCTGTATGCCTTTATTCACTTAATTATTCCTGAATAGCTTAAATAATTGCAAGCAGAATACTGTATTATCTATAAAAGGTATCCAATTGCACATAATACTCCTGACGCTTAGAATACTGCCAAGATAGCTTACATAAATTTGGCTTGCCAAAATACCTGTAGCAGAGTTGATGCACTGTTAAGGAGAATGAAAATGCCTTTAATACTGTCGGGCCAAACCAGCTCGTTCAAGCAACATTCTTCTAGCCCTGCAATAAGGTCCTCTTGGGTATATTTCTGAACCTACACAGAACTCTTCACAGGACCACAGGGACCACTACCTTAGCTCACTTATACATGTTTTTAGGCACAGTAAAATTGTTATGAGCTGCTTTTTTAAAATACCTTTATTACAGCCATGTAGGTGTTTAATCAACTCCTTGCTGAGGCAGAAATAAAAGCATTTAAAATGGATTTAAAAGTGAAATAGGCCTTGAAGTCACATACAGCACATTGGAAGTTAGGACTTGAGGCAGAAATTCTGTAAAACTGAGTCTCAAAGTGACACTTGTTAAAATCAGCCAACAGCAAAAGGTGTCCAAATGTGACAGAATTCATCAGGGTTTTCCATCTGGAATACAGAATTCTCTAGGAGTTCCAGAAGGGCCTCAGAAGTAGTCTTTATTGCCGTTCAGATAACAGTGAAACCTTTCCCACAGATAAACTGGTAAAATTTTGCCAAGCAGAGACAGACTGTATCTATCTCACTTGAAGCTAAGAGATTTACCACCTTTGGCAAAGCAGCTCACAAGTTTAAGCATTTTTCTAGAAGCAAACAAGAAGCCTGGCTTTTCTCATCTTTTCTAGTGTGAATGGTGCAGATGCACACGTGAACATTCAGAAGTACATATCAGACACTCAGCTATGGCGTTCTTGTCTCTGCAGGATGGGTCACTCCAACCTCTCACTGAATTTGGCCCAAAAGCAACAGAAGGAACGCAGCAAAGATGGACCCTCACTTCAACTAGTGATTAGGCCTGTCAGTTGCAAGGGCACAACTGGAGCTCCTGTCCCTTGTTTTTCATTCTTCACTACCCAATTCAAACAGGAAAGCTAAAGGGAGCCAAGAAATGAACTTCTAACTCTAAAGGTTATATAAGAAAGTAATATGAGAGAATGAAGAGAGAATGAAAATGCATAGTCTTGACAAGTTACTCTTTGTTTGTTCAGCATCTTTGTCGGTGACATGGACAGTGGGATTGAGTGCACCCTCAGCAAGTTTACCAATGACATCAAGCTGCATGGCTCAGTTGACACGCTGGAGGGAAGGAATGCCATCCAGAGGGACCTTGACATGCTTGTGAGGTGGGCTGATGCCAACCTGATGAA
>JANRGW010003857.1:0-15089 GCA_024733675.1 Psilopsiagon aymara | reverse complement strand
CTCCCTGGCAGAGCATGAGGCTCCAAAAGTCCTTGGCCAGACCAAACATCACTAAGTCATAACTAAAAACATTGGTGCTATCAGCGCTGTTCTCAGGCAGAAAGGCAAAAACACAGCACTGCATCAACTAATAAGAAGGAGAAAAATGACTGCTACTGCCAAACCCAGGGCATTCCACCCCTTATTCCACACCATTCACGTCATGCTTAGATCCCACATTTTCAATATACCATCAAATGTATATATATGCAGATACACACACACAGGGAGAGAGATCATCCCTTTGTGCATGGACCAATCTCTGTAAAGCTGCTGAGTCTGTCCAGTCCATGTTACTGCAGCAGTTACTTAGAAGGAGAAAAATGACTGCTACTGCTGAACCCAGGAGAATAACGTACAAGGACCTTAAAGCCCTTCTTCGCACAATTACACTGAAAGAGTAACATTATAAGGATCCATTTTCCAGGTTCGTCTTACCCCGTACTCCAGTTGGACTTCCACAACAGTAGCTATAAATGGTCCAATTTCAGCTTCTGTTCTTTTTTTCCTCATGCTCAGAATTTGTAGCCTGGTGGTTTTTTGGTTTTTTTTTGCCAAGAAACTTTCCCTAGATTATATTAAATTTAGTGATAGCCTAATTAATGCCATAATAAATGGCACAAACTCTACAATTTATAACAACTGAGCAGGAAAGAAAAAGATGCCTGGATATGATTAGCTTCAATGAATGAGACCAGCAGGACAAGGTCAAGTCTCACAGGACAGCCTTAAAGTCCAACAACAGATTTGCAGTATCCCTTAGTCTCAGATAGGATTGTGTCATCCCTCTTCTCAATTTTCTCTTGATAGTTTAATTTTTAGTAGATAATTTTAAATTTACATAAATCACTGCACATGCAATATAACCAAATGACCAATTAGATTAGAGGCAGTAAAACTTTATTATAGCATTCAGGTTTGAAAGGAATTAAACAGATCCTCACTAAAATTCAGAGATTAAAGTTTGAGGGAAAAGATTAGAAGAAATTAGTATTCCCTATGGTAATCTAATTATTTTTCCCCCACTTACAGTGGAGTGAAAAAAATATAATTAGTAGATAATAAATTAATGTGAGAAATATAAAATGTAGGAAATTCAATGCTAGAATATTAGAAATACTATGATTAAAAGGAAGATCATCAAGGGATAATATGTGTTTGATTGTAAGGAAAGCCTTAACATAAGTCCTGAACTTCTAAAATGAAGTGAACATCTTATGTTGCTGGATAGGAGCTTTGGCTCACATGCATCTCAGTGGGAACTCAGGGTTTTCAGCAGCACTAAAGAAAAACTCAGAACCTGGAAGAAAGAGTGCAATCCAAGTGAACACTCAGGTAGGATACTTTTAACATAAATAAATCTGATTAAAAGCAAAATCTTGTTTCCCTTACTTTTGGTAGCTTTTAAACATTATTCAGAATCTAAAGCACCTCCACTGCCAAATGGAATGACTAAATGCATTACACTGAACAAAACCAGGTGCCTTAGAAGTTTGGGGTTTTTTTCTCCATTTCACATCGCCAGAGTAACTTTTACGCCAGCCAAAGTTAGTGGTTAAAGCAGACAACTCAAAAATCTAGAATTTCTTTGAAAAATTACAAACCAAACTAGTTTGAGCCCCCACCCAGAGACTTTGGAAAACTAAGTGTCTTCTCTGCATACCCTTAAAAGTCCACATTTCTCCCACTTGTAATCAGGAAGTTTATTCAATATAAAATAAACTTTTGGGCAAAGGGAATAAAATATTTTTAAGGGAAAACAATGTATATTCACTATACCAAGAGCATGTCCAGTCCCACAGTGTTTTGTGTAAGACTTCTGCTTCAACTGAATAAACATCCACACTCTGAAAAACATCCACCCTCTTTACCCAGTAGCAACATTATATTACTGGACTGTTATGGAAGTTCAGCCAAGAGCCAGGCTCAGACATTTGTCTCAGTTATGTTTGTCTTCAGTCTAATGAGAACATGAATGGTACACCTAGTCTCTTCTTGACTGTCTCCAGATTTCTCTGTGCTGCAGATGTACACCTTTTCCTTTCACCGCTCCACCACATCACCACATCCGTGTTGGTAACAATCGGCTTAGGTTTGAGTTAATTCATTACTTTTGCTTGTCTCTGATCAATCCCACTGAAACTATTACATCATACAACAGAAACTGATGATTTTTTTATTTCTAAATCAAGCATTACTTTTCCATCAAAGCACAGAAGAAAGTTATGCATCAAAACCTACTTTGGCCTTCACTTTGACCAGAGTTGCAACTCAGGTTTTATCCCTTAAAAATACTTAACAAGGTAGGAGAATTCAAGTGTCAATAAACAAAACGTGAGAAAAATGAAAAGAAACAGCTCTTTGAACAATTTTTCATGATGATTATTAGTTTTATGCATATACAGTCTTCCAAACATTTCTTTTGGTAAAGGCAATAGACTAAGTGCTATAGATTACCCAAAATTATGCACATTTACATCAAACCTCAGCACTGATGAAGGTACTGTTATGCTGTTTATGCAGCTCAAACTCCCATACTATCAGGATGACAGATATCAAAGCAAACTTTATACATGGCTTTCATATTTCAAATTAGCAGCTTTCATTTATGTGCGTTTGGTTGTTCTATTCCCTGGTATGTCCTCTGGAAATATAGACTTTCTGGTTCAGAAAAAAAGAAATCTACTGCATATGTTATCATACTTGCAATTCATTCATTTAAACCAAACAAGGTTTATAAGGTCCAAATATTCCCTTGGTAAATATTTACTATATTTTGGCATAGATAGCATTTTAATCAATGAGCAGAATCACCTTCCAATTGCAATGACAGTTATGTCTAAGGCATTCCACTTGTTCTGTTTCTTATCTAGATTTGCAGTGTATACTTACCACTTTGCTTAAATGTTAAAAGAATAGATGTAGACTTGTTCAAGAGGGAGGAAGGGGAATATAAAAGATGTGGAAAACCATGTCTCATAATTGCTCGGTCATGTGCTACATCAAAACTCCATCATCTACATTTGTTCTTCACAACTTGTGTTACTGGTGAGTCTGGTGGGCAGAGCAGCCTAATCATTGCTAAACGCTGTGTGCTATTGCTAATCACAGCACTTTTAGCTCCAGTCTGTGGCACAAGCACAGCTGGTGATCACAGCTCTGATAAGCGTGAAATAAGATAAGAACTCTCAGCAGAGATCTCCTGTAAAACATGAAGCCCTATCAAGGAATTACATGGTTAAAATTATCTCTTAGGATCTAACAGACAATTCTAATTGCCAAGTAGAAACATCCAGCCCAGGCTGGATTCTGAAATAACCAACTGATATTTTAAAGTCCACCTTCATGGCTCAAAGAATCAGCTTATTGTTTAAGCAGTCCATTCAGAGAAAGGAAGTGGCCGCAACTACTTAAAGAAACCACTGTGACAACTACTTTAATTTCTTCTAGCAGCTTGAACTGTTTGGCAATGAGGTCCATTCTAATGTATTTTTATCTGAGCATATTTATTTATAGCACTTTTTGTTTCATTCCTAGGATGATGGAAACATGCAGGATTAAAAAAGAGGCTTTATTGCTTCCTTACTAAAGGGAAAAAGCAATTAGGCAGAACACAGGCACACTGTGGACAAAGATGGCTTCATGCAAATGTTTCCACCATTTTTATGAAGTACCACCCTTCTGCCAGAAAATAAAGCCAATACATATGGTAAATGTAGACTGAAACTATGTACATGTCAACACAAGATTAGGGGTCCCAGAGTAACTAGTGTATCTCACCGTGACTGAAAGCCCTGGAAAAGTACACAGAATATAAGGATGCTGATAGTGTGTACTAAAGAACAGGCTTTCCTGGCAGGCTCTTTGCTACTTGGTAATCTTCAAACTGTGACGGAGTTGGAAACACAGTGGGTGTACAGGCATATTAGAAGCATATTGGGCCAAACTCAGGCTGGCTTAATGACTGTAACTGAGACAGCTTTTCCTGAGGTGAATTAGGCCTGCTTTCTCAGAACACATGAATCATTTAGGCTATATTGTCTCTCAGATTACCTGCTGCTGACAATAAATTGTACCCAGAATAGCGCATATTTATTTCTCCAAGCCTGACAGTTCCACAGCTTATTATTATTTTATGATCTTGATGCACCCTTGACTTTGGGTTTTCTCAAGAAAAGGTGCTACAAATGTGTATTTTTGGTCTGGAGATTGAAATGGTTATCTTTTTAGATCACATAATTACAATTTGTAGAAATTTGTACAGGTTAACATCAAAAGTCTAGATTCATTCCCCTTGATTTTAGATACTTACCTTGGTTGTGTAAACGATTTTTTCCTAATAGGAGCATACACATGATACGTACATCATATGTACCTACACACACAGCCAGTCTAACACTGATTAGCCACTCTGACTGTTCAGGATGAAAGCCTGTTATTGAAATAAATATATGTACTTACATATGTTTATACATATGGATCCCTCCACTAGCAAGCTTTACACAGTATGTACATTAGCTGGCTCTGGTCCTCTGGTCTCCCAGCTGCCTCACACACATACACACACACATAACTATAGGACCCACCAGGAGCTGGTTCAGCTCTAGAGTCCCTCCAGTAGGCCACCCCGATCCCCCATGCTCTCTCCAGTAGGTGGCATGAACCCCCTGTTTCCCCAGATAGTCAACTCTCAGACCCCCTGGTCCTTCCAGGATTCAGGGCAGACTAAGGACTGCTCGGATACACAGATGCTGAGCCTCTTGCCTTACTCACAGGCTAGTCAAACTTGTTGCATACTAGTGATGACACACTGTCATAGTCACCTGCACACAATGTACACATTTTATGGACTCTCTAGTTTCTCCCCCACAGACACACAGCCTCCTGAGACCCCTGGTCCTACCCCATCTGCTGCACTCAACTCCCCAGAATTTGTGCATCTGCACACAATAGAGAAGTCCCTGCAGCCAGGAATAGAGCTAGAAATGGAGTGAAGGCAGAACAGACTGTGGGGATCAAGTGCAGGGCACCATGCTGACCAGGAGCCTGCCTATGCACTACTGGTTCCTTTCAATCCACTCTTCCCCAGTTCACCTCTCTTTCCATGCCTTTGGTCCCTGATGTGAACATTTCAGAATAAGCCTGGCTCAATCCCAAAAGGATCTGCTTGGTATCCCATACTGAATGTCATGTCCCCAGGGTTAATAAACCCCCTCTTCATTTTGTAAGGTGAATGTGGGAGGCTTTCCTGCTAGCTACCCCAGGGCCACAAGCTGAAGCTCCCCTTGGATTGCTTGAGGAGGAGCCACTTCGGGAGCTCCTCCTGCTCTGATGAGGTTTTTGGAGTTCCCCTGCCAGTTGTTCCTCTGACCAGTTTTGTATTTGTGGAAATGAGCCTTTGAACACATAAACTAGCAAAACACAACCAAGTTAAACAT
Organism: Psilopsiagon aymara; assembly: GCA_024733675.1. Lineage (NCBI taxonomy): Eukaryota > Metazoa > Chordata > Aves > Psittaciformes > Psittacidae > Psilopsiagon > Psilopsiagon aymara. Next base: position 9,612 of record JANRGW010003857.1, on the reverse strand, counting down.
TGTTTGCCACAAAACAAGCATGAATGCTCATGATTTGTTGACAAATATCTTAATTTTATTACACAGGCTATAGTGTATCTCAAATTGCCTACCAATTCTTATCTACCAATACCAAGAATCTAAGCCAAGAATCACAAATAATTATTTCTGTATTATTTAATCTGTGGGTTTTGAGAATTAATCATTCTTCCTAGGCAGCTGAAAGTAAGGTAGGTGTTTGGGTTTTTTTTAATAATGAAGATATCTGGGTAAAAAAACATATATCTGAAGTGACAAAATATCAGGAAAAAGGTAAAGTGATAGGATAAGATTCATCTTGAGTAACTCAGTCATCTAAATATTGGTCATAAAGTAGATTTTTAAGAAGGATGAATGGAGGCTGTTGACACATCTGCTTAATAGCCTGTGTGGTAGAGGATGTTTTAGATAAATTCAAGTTGAAATCTGGAAGTGGATGTTTCATTTCCTGAATTGGTATGTAAGCAAGTAGGCTCTTGTAAGAAGATAACCATCAGTATACCCACTGCCAGGAAAAGGCAGAAATGGTTGTGTTTTCCATGGAGACTAACGCCACTAAACATACTAAACATACTAAAAAAATTCAGCGACTTAGCGGACTAAGGTGAAAAAAGGTCTTATTTCTGATGACAGTTGTGTTCATGAATGAATGCAAATTGAGGCACTCATAGTAATGTGCAAAGTCACAAAGTCAAATAAAGGCTCTGCATGACCATGTGCATGTCCATAAAAATTCTGCAGGCGAGGCAACGACAAAAGATTATTTACTCTAATGCTCTGATGGAGTTTTAATGACACATCCTAAGTGACCTGGAGGATATGCCCTGGAAGAGAGGTATTCAGTACACTAAAAGTACCCTCTCAATAAAGAGGTTTGTTGTGCAGCCCTCTAGAAAGGGTGGTGAGGGAGGAAATAGGCCCAGAGACAGCTGTATTTGCCTCTTATTCAAGTAAGTAGTGTCACAGTGCTACCAGCAGGGCCTGAAATCTTGGCAAGTCTGCTCCCTTAGCTCTGTATATTTTCTAGTTTGATGGACGATTTTAATCGGGTATTTTTGACAAATCATAAACAAATTCAATTTAGAAATGTTGCAACCAGTAAGTAATAGATGGATCCAGAAGAAACTCATGGGAAATGTTTCTTGACATGCTTATATATTTAACATAGATTTGATTCTGTAAACGGTATAAAACAACAAAATTAAGTCTTTCTTTATCTATCTATCAACAGTTTCTGTAGTGTTTATCCATATGACCTGGTTTAACCCCAACCAGCCACTAAGCACCACCAGCCATTACTCTTTGTCCCCCAGTAGGATCGAGGGGGAGAACCAGAAGACTAAAAGTGAGAAAACTTGTGGGTTGAAATAAAAACAGTTCAACAAATAAAGCAAAGCCAAACACACAAGGAAAACAAGACAAGGAATTCATTCATCACTTTGCATGGGCAGGCAAGGTGTTCAGCCATCTCCAGGACAGAAGGGCTTCATAACATCTAACCAGTATTCAGGAAGAAAAATGCCACCTCTCCAAATGTCCCTTCTCCTTTTTTCTTCCCCCAGCTTTACATGCTGAGCATGACATCATCTGGTTGGGAATATCTTTTGGGTCAGCTGGGGTCAGTTGTCCTGGCTGTGTCCCTACCCCAATGCCTTGTGCACCACCGGCTTGTTCAGTGGTAGGGTGGTGTAAGGAGCAGAAAAGGCCTTGGCTCTGTGTAATCACTGCTCAGCGATAACAAAAGTACCCCTGAATTACCAACACTGTTTTCAGCACAAATTCAAATCATAGCCCTAATATTAACTACTGTGACGAAAATTAACCTTATCCCAGCTGAAATCAGCACACCTACTAACAGTATTTTAAAATATAATATGCTATGCTGTCGAACTTTAACCAATGAACATGCAGAGAATGTTGGGCCATAAGTCTCTGGTATAAGAGTCCCTTTAGCAAATTGTTAATAAAATCTGCGAAGTTTGTTTTCCTAGTTGACATATATTAAAAAAGTGATGTCTTTATATTTTGGCCAACATCCATTTGAAAATGACATGAGGTCACTGCCATTGAATTGCAGGTTGAAAACAGTACAAATTTTTGAGGTGTTTTTTTTTTTTTATCTAAAAAGGAGTAGAGAAATTAAATGAACTAATACAGTGGCATGGCTGAGTCAACACCAATGATACATGTTCTCTCATAAGAACAAGTAAATTTGCCACAGAGAGGGCAGATAGTAAATCCGGACCTAACTTGTAAAAGGCATCAGAGGTTATTCAGTAGACTAGCAAGAAGCAAGTTTTGGTTGCTTTCAAATCAGCACTTCAAAACAGAAGCACTGGTTTGAAACTATAAGAAAATATGGCAGTAACAAGGTAGCTTTTTCAAAGGAAAAACATAATTACCCAATTGTGTGTATTCTTGGGCACATCAGCAAGCATGGAAGAACTGTCATACATAACAATATTTTGTTTTCAGAAAGCCTGATATACATCTTCACCACAGGCTATTTGTGAAATAACTAGCCCCAAATTTTGATACTTCAAAATTATCTTATGAATGAAGATAAACTATAAAGGTAGAAGTAACAATTATAATGCACATAATTAACTGCAATTTTCATATATTTTGTTCTGTGTGATTGTACGTTCATTGTGTGGTCACCTTTGTGCAGTTACCATTACAATTGTCTAATCAGAGAACTGCAGAAAAAAATAATCATATTTTCTTTGTAATCAAGAAATTTTCTCAAAACTGTTGTCATTTACTGTCGGAAACCCACATATAACTGCCAAGAGACAAAATTTTGCTTCCACAGAACATATTGACACAGTTTATTTATTTCAGGCTGCAACAGTTTGACAACATTGGTTGTCATCAATTCAAATCAATTAGGAGTTTTGGTGTAACTTTCTCCCTCATCAAAAGAGACAAGACTATTGTCTGTCAAGGGGGAGATTTTTATCAGAATAGAACATATGATTTGGGCAACAAATTCAGTAATCAGTAGCTGATCAGCAGTTTCCATAGACACTTTGTTTCTTTGGCGTAGGGTAAAATGAAGTTTGAGGGCATTCTTCCCACCTTCACTATAGGAAAAGTCCAAGGATCTGACCTGCATTAATTCTGTATTTGTAGGATCTTTTACAGGAATTTTGGATATGTTTGTGGGTCTTTTTTCACTATGTAACTGCTTATCTTTGATAATTTGGTTAAATACATGAAAAGTCGTAAGCTGTATCAATGCAAACCCTAAAATGAAACAACATACAAGACCCCTTTCCTATTTCCTCCTTCATTTCACATCCTACCAGAGACAAACAACAGCTGTTCTACATCTCCATTTTACCTAGCATTTTACCAAGCATTTTTCATGTACATACTTGATTTTCCATGGCTAAGAAAAAATCATTGAGTATGTAAGACTAAGTGTTGTAGCTCAGAGGATTTTTTTTTTTACTTAATTTTCTAAAGGGGGAGTTGCCATTTATAATAGGGATAGGCTGCAGAGTATGGAACTCTGGGGACAGCTGAGCAGTCAACAGAGACTTTGTGGGTCAGGGTTAAAGAGCGAACAGCGATGGGAGACATTATTGTGAAGATCCGTTACAGACCACCTGTCATGGGTTCAGCAGTAGCAGTCATTTTTCTCCTTCTTGGTAGTTGGTGCTGTGTTTTTGACTTTCGGCATGGCAACAGCACTGATAACACCAATGTTTTTAGTTATGGCTTAGTGATGTTTGGTCAGGACAAGGACTTTTGGAGCCTCATGCTCTGCCAGGGAGGAGGAATTAGAGACAGGACACCTGACCCAAACTGACCAAGGAGGTTTTCCATACCATAGCACGCCATGCCCAGAAAGCAGAAATGGAGAGCAGAGTCCTGGAAGGGTGTGGGGGGTGCACTGCTTGGTCAGGCTGGGGATATGTGGTGAGCTGTTGTATTCTCTTCCCTTGTATTTCTCTTGTCAATTATTATTACTAGTGGTAGCAGTACTGGCTTGTGTTATACCTTAGTGACTTAACTGTTCTTATCTCAACCTGTGGGAGTTGCATTCTTTCAATTCTCCATGTAGCAAACTGCATGGCTGATTTATGGCCCAAACTATGACACCACTTGACCAAGAGGATTTGGTGGATGAAGCACTCTATAGACAGACAGGAACAGCCGCACGTCTGCAGGCCCTTATCATCATGAGGGACTTCAAGCACCTTGCTATCTGTTGGAGGGATGGTACGGCCCAGCACAAGCAATCCAGGAAGTTCCTCTATTGTGTGGAAGACAACTTCCTTCTGCAAGTAATAGAGGAGCCAACAAGGAGAGGTGCCGTGCTTGACCTCATCTTCACCAACAGGGAAGGGCTGGTTGGAAATGTGACTCTCCAGGGCAGCCTTGATTGCAGTGATCATGAGATAATAGAATTCAAGATCCTCAGGACAGTGAGAAGAGCGTGCAGCAAGCTCACTGCCCTGGACTGCAAAAGAGCAGACTTTGACCTCTTCAGGAACCTACTCAGTAAGATTCCATGGGATATAGCCCTAGAGGGCAGGGGGGCCCAAGACTCTTGTTTGATATTTAAGGTTCACCTGCTGCATGCTCAGGAGCGATACATCCCTCCTAGAAGGAAGTGCTGCAGGAGGGCCAGGAGACCTCCTTGGATGGATAAGGAGCTGCTGAGGAAAATTTGAAAGAAAAAAGATGCCTATAAAATGTGGAAGCAAGGACAGGCAGCCGGAGAAGAATAGAGGGATGTTTTCTGGGAAGTTAGGCACCAGGCAAGGAAAGCTAAGGCCCACTTAGAATTAAACTTGGCTAGTGAAGTTAAGGATAACAGGAAGGGATTCTATAGGCACATTGCAAATCAAAGACAGACTAAGGACAGAGGGGGCCCCCTCCAGAAGCTATGGGGAGAACTGGCTACCCTGGATTTGGAGAAGGCTGAGGTTCTTCATGACTTCTTTGCCTCAGACTTCACTGGCAAATGCTTTGACCACACCACCCAAGTCTTGGAAGGAAGACGCAGGGACTGTGAGAATGAAGAACCTGAGACTACTGTGGGAGACAACCATCTTAAGAACCTGAATGTATACAAGTGCATGGGACCTGATGAAATCCATCTGCGGGTCCTGTAGAAGCTGGCAAATGAAGTTGCTAAGCCACTGACCATCATATTTGAAAAATCATGGCAGTCAGGTGAAATTCCTGACTACTGGAAAAAGGGAAATATAACCCCTGGTTTCAAAAAGGGGAAAAGGGTGACCCATGGAACTACAGATATTTAAGTTTCACCTCTTGCCTCGCAAAATTTTTGAGCAGATTCTCAGAAGGCGCATGAAAACCAGCAAGGTGCTTGGTGACAGCCAGCATGGCTTCACTAAGGGGAAATCCTGCCTGACCAATCTGTTGGCCTTCTATGATTGGACTAGAGAACTCGTGGACAGGGGTAGAGCAGTTGATGCCATCTACCTGGACTTGTGCAAAGCATTTGACACTCTCACATGACATCCTTGTCTCTTAAGTTGGAGAGACATCTATTTGATACGTGGATAAAGAAAAGTCTGGATGGCCGCATGCAAAGGGTTGTGCTCAGTGGTTCAATATCCAGCTGGTGGCCAGGAATGAGTGGTGTCCCTCAGGGATCAGTGTTGGGACCAGTCTTATTCAACATCTTTTTGGTGACATGGACAGTGGGACTGAGTGCGCCGTCAGGAAGTTTGCCGATGACACCAACCTGGGTGGTTTGGTCGATACGCTGGAGGGAAGGAATGCCATCCAGAGGGTCCTTGACATGCTTGTGAGGTGGGTGGATGCCAACCTGATGAAGTTTAACCATGCCAAGTGCAAGGTCCTACACCTGGGTTGGAGCAATCTGAGGCACAGCTCCAGGCTGGCAAAGAGATTGAGAGCAGCCCTGCAGAGAAGGACTTGGAGGTGTTGGTTGTTTTAAAAATGAACTTGAGCCAGCAGTGTGTGCTTGCAGCCCAGAAAGCCAACTATATCCTGGGCTGCATAAAAGGGAACATGACCAGCAGGTCACAGGAGCCTTCTCCTCTACTCTGCTCTCGGGAGACCTCACTTGGAGTATTGTGTGCAGTTTTGGTGTCCTCAACATAAAAAGGACATGCAACTGTTGGAACAAGTCCTGAGGAGACCACGATGATGATCAGGGGGCTGAAGCACGTCACGTATGAAGACAGGCTGAAAAAGTTTGGGCTGTTCAGCCTGGAGAAGAGACAGCTGCTTGGAGACTTCACAGCAGCCTTCCAATATCTGAAAGGGGTCTATACGGAAGCTGGGGAGGGACTCTTCATTAGGGGCTGTAGTGAGAGGACAAGGGCTAACAGGTCAAACTTAAACAGGGGAAGTTTAGATTGGATATGAGGAATAATTTCTTTAGCGTAAGGGTGGTGAGGCACTGGAATGTGTTGCCCAGGGAAGTGGTGAATGCTCCCTCGCTGATGGTGTTCAAGACAAGGTTGGCAGAGCCTTGGGTGGCATGATTTAGTGGGAGGTGTCCCTGCCCATGGCAGGGGGGTTGGAAGTAGATGGTCTTAAGTTCTTTTCCAACCCTAACTATTCTATGATTCTATGAAATGTTTTAATCTGAAACACTTTTTTATCAACTGTTGATGACTTAATATTGCATAATTTATTATCATAGATGAAACATTACAAATCTGACATGCAAATATATCAGTGTGAAGCACTTCTGTTGAAGCAATCGTCCAGTTGAATTCACTGAATCTATTTGATTTTTTTTTCCTCCCATTTTCTTAACATTTAAGTGCTTTATTATATCAATGCTAATATTTTTGTTTCCATTTTTTGACATATTGCATTTTCTGGCAGGATAATTTTCTGTCAAATTCTTGTGGTGCTTTCTAATATATATATAGGTAAATAGTGGAATATATGCATACACATACATACACAAAAGTAGCTGAACAAAATTATGACTGCAGTGAAAAGAAGTTCACCCTTCTTAGAGAGAAATAGCTTGTTACCACATGCTGCCAGCAGGAAAACATGCTTCTTCTGTGAGTCAGCATAGCAAATATTAAGTTTGCTAGATGTTTCCTTGTTAGCCTACCCTGTCTTCATTCTGTGATTTATTTCTTGGATATAAAACCAAATAATAATAAAATACTTTATAAAACATGTATTATATTTCCTGCTGTTATACATTATGCAACATTTACTACTACAAAATTGTCATGGAAATTTCACTAATGTGCTTCTGAATTTAGTTAACATTGCTGCAGGAGCTAGCCCTGAAGTGGTTTAGATTTCTGCAATCCTGATGATAGACTGGATGCAAATGGCATAGATGGCTTTCTTCTCCCAGCTGTTACCTCTAACCACCTGATGTTATGTCAGTAATGGGAATCAGATCTGCATGATGAGAGAGTCTCAAGACTAAGATACCAGAAAATGTTAAATTTTTTCTTTTGCTCAGTCAATTAACATACTTTTATGTCAACCTTTTCTGCCTTAAGAGACCCAGCAAGATGATTAATACATTTTCTAGCAGCAGCTTGGCACATACTTATTCTGATAAAGTGACAACCTGAAGCATTCCCTGGTTTGCTAAATCCAGTGTCATATCTCTGGTAATGGAAAACAATAGCTGCTTCAGAGTAAGGAAAAAAAAAAGAGCTCAGTTATTGTTATGTATTTTATTGATTTGCTACCGAGGATGCATGCAATGAGCCAACTACTTTTTAAAGAAGTTGCTTTGCTTCATCTGCCCTGTTGCTTCTATGATGAAGATGAGGTACCATAGAAATATATTTCCCTGTTTCCTTTGCACCCTGTGCCTTCTAGAGACCAGCAACTATAAAGGGATGATAGGAATTATTTGATGTATTGCATTATGAAATTGTATACAATTTAGAGATTTTAAAATCAAATATTTGTTTGGGTTTTTTGTTTTGGGGTATTTTTCGTTGTAGCAATAGGTGCATTACAAAGGAATGAAAGATGCTGATCAATATGACCGCAGTCAAGCGGTACACTTCAGCACTTATCTCACAATAACTCTTCTTCTAGAGACAATGTCTGCACACAAAGAGCAACTCAAAATTGGAGTTACTTTTTAAACTCAAAATTTGCTAACTGAAACCCTTCACCATGTATATGCAGCTTGTGGAAGGCAATATCTTCCTCATCATTTCTTCTCAGGTGCTTCATAAGGCATCTGCTTCTGCCACAGCATTTGACATGTATCATAACACAGTTACCTCCTACCTTTAGTAGTTCTGTAACACTTGAAGTACCCCTCTGGGTACTTTTTGTTGTTGTGGTGGTGTTATTTGCTGGTTGGGTTTTCTTCTTCTTTTTTTTTTGAGGTTGCACTGACCTAAATTCAAGGCCTGAACAGTTTCAAGCAGTGGAAAAGAAGGGACAAAACACAGTGTAGATGATGAATGAGTGCATGAAGGACGTAGCTCTGGAAAGTACTCAAAAGTTTTGGGGAGGGGTGCTGGCAGGACAAGATGAGATTTTGTCAGTACATGGTGTAATATGGGTCAAAAGGCGTCTCTTTAAAGGTGTATGAAATTTCTGCAGCAAAGTGCTGATGGAGCTCAATTGGCTGCGTTTGCTGTGAAAATATTTTGGAGCATTTCAATAGAACAATGTATGCAAAGCCAGAAGATTATTGAACAGTGCATAGACTATATGCAAATCATACATGCTCTCTGTCAAGACAATCAGAGACTACCTTACCATAACATTACTACTGAACATACTAATTATTAATTAAATATAACTATTGACAATAAGCCCATAACATCTAGCTAATAAGAATGAATCGTTTAGTTATCTTTTACTTAATGCAGTGTATTGCTATTTGACTATAACAACATTGATCTGAGTCAGCAAAAATTCCCACGAGGTTTGTGCTCTCAAATCTCTGCAAGCTTCACAGATTTTGGGGAAGACAAAAATCCTTAAAGAGAAGTTCAGATTCACAGTGAATATGTAATAGCCCAAACCCCCTGAACCTTGAATAATTTCCTATCAAGGCTAAACACCATGCTTTCCTGATCTCTAATTTATTTATTTTTTTCCCTAGAGGCAATACTCAGGTTTTACTTCTGCCTCCTCATCTGTCTTCCTCACACAGTATTTAGTTTTGAAACATCTGTGTATATTACAAAACTGGTCGAAGTTAGCCAAAACATTCATAATTGTTACTGTGAAATCCAAAACCAACAGGCTGCATGCATTCAGATCATATAACTAGGAAAGTAAATACAAATGATTAATGGTATACTGAAAACTAGAAACCATATTCCACAAGAAACACCATTTTTGGCACATTAAATTCCATCACCCATGCAGGCAATTTTGTCTCCTATCTATACAGAATGCTGCTTTTCACTGCTGGGGAAATGTTCAGCTGCATGTTGTGAAACTCCCACTGCAGTTTTGGAACATGCCTTGCTTGGATGCCTGAGAGAGCCTTTTTTCAAGAAAAAAAGGAAAGAAAAAAAGGGAAGGGAAGGGAAGTTAAAGGGGTTTGTGTTTCATGGGGAGCTGCGAGGGGAGCTCTGGTGCTCAGTTCTTGTTCTGTGCTGCTATAGTTGGTGATGG
>JANRGW010003856.1:0-12073 GCA_024733675.1 Psilopsiagon aymara | reverse complement strand
TATCTCAACCTGTGGGAGTTGCATTCTTTCAATTCTCCATGTAGCAAACTGCGTGGCTGATTTACGGCCTAAACCACTACAAAATCCAATGGGGTTAGCAGTTTCTAGATTGCTGGAGGCAGTAAGCATGCAGAATATCATAGAATCATAGAATAGTTAGGGTTGGAAAGGACTTAGGATTATCTAGTTTTAACCCCCCTGCCATGGGCAGGGACACCTCCCACTAAACTATGCCACCCAAGGCCCTGTCCAACCCAGCCTTGAAGATTGCCAGCAACGGAGCACTCAATTTTCCTGGGCAGTCCATTCCAGTGCCTCACCACCCTTACAGTAAAGAATTTCTTCCTCATATCCAATCTAAACTTATCCAAAGGCATCTGACAATATAGTCATACAGACACCTGTTTATCCATATTGCAGGACAATGAGCAAGAAAATACCTTTGACCATCATTCTGATGCAAATTCCAGGGTAATTTGTGCTTGAAATTGACCACATTTCAACATAAAGGGTATTCTTACAGCAACATAAAATGGCATTTTAAAATTATTGATTATATTCTTTATCTACCTCTGCTTTTCCCCAGCAGACATAAAGTTCATGCTGATAGATCATTTCAAAGCATGTGACCAACTATAATAGATAAAGAAGCTGGAAAGAAAAATTATCCATCTAATTCCCTTTTTTTTTTTTTTTTTTTTTTTTTTTTTTTTGTTCCTACTGGAATAAATCTTGGTATAGTTACTAACATAGAGGAGAGAGCTTCCAAAAATTTTGCTGAGTTTAGATAAGACTGGACATGATTAATGTCACTCTTTAGCTGGATACCCGACACAGGGGTATACTGCCTGTATCAGATTCCAAGCCCACACATAGAATTTTTCTCCAATCTTCCCTGCTGTCATCCACAAAGATTAACTATTTCTGTTAACTCCCTCCCTGATGGCAAATAAGATATTTTGCTTGCATCATAGCCTAAGGAATTAGACAAAGCATCTCAAGGAGTGTACACAAAAAATAAGACTTGAATACAGAGACGTCAGCACTAGGTCTGATCTGAGCTCCATCTAGTTGTGTGTTTCAGCACACAAGCAGATACACATCAAAAACCTCAAAGGAAGGTATAAAAAAAAAAAAAGCAGCACTTTTAAGAGTAAAAATTGAATATAATTCTGAGTGATAAACTTCTATCTAAAAGTAAGATGTTGGACTGAATACTAAACTGGATATTTAGCAGCCGTGATGAGCAACAAGGTTTTTTTTTTCTTCACCATATAACTGTTTTGCAAACTTTTAATATGACTCTCCCTAAAATGTTTTAAACTTCAGTTTCTCCCCCCAGCAGTTTCTGCAGTAGTCATGAAGAAATTGGTTTTATATATATCTATGTAATATAATGTTATATATATTTCATACATATAAAAGGGCATGCTGATTCATATTAAAATATTGGCAATATTATTTTCCATCCTATTTGTTACTCAAAATCCTTGTTCATCTATTCACTACTGCTGGAAGTATAGTTGCTGTTGTCATTAGCAGTGAAGGTAAACCTTAAGACCCCAATTTAAGACTAGCCCTGGTAAATGCTGAAGTTTCCAGGAATTCCAGTCACTATGTTGATGGCATTAATCTTTGATAAGATTATTACTGGGTATTTTAAACCATAAGAATAACCTGGGGTGTGTGTGAGTGTGTTATAATTTTTTGATAGGTTTTAAGCATTAGGCAAAACCAAAAAGAACAAGTAGACAAGCCCAATTCTAAGAAATATAAGCACGTTTCCTTTTCCAGTATAATGTGGGACCCAATGATGCACATAGTTCAAAAGTAAGCTCTATCTCCCTCAAAGTATATTTAGAGATACCAGTGAAGATGAGTGGACATGAGGTGATTTATGGTACTGAAAAATTCAATACACATAATCTTTTGCATCTGTTGAGTACATTGAAAAATGGACTTGAAAGAACAAAGACATAGATAAACAACAGATGCTGCTGTATGGTCCTGGATGACACTCCTGTGAGAAAAAGCTGTAGGAGACACAGGCTTCTTAGCTTTGCTCAGGAGCTGCCTTGAATCCTAGTCCTTATGCCAGCTATGACATAGCTGTGCATGTGTGCAGCCACGTACCTGCTGATCTGAACTTGACCTGTGGGCTTGACTTCTCAGGATGACCCCAGGTCTGTCAGGAGATACCTGTGTTGGCTGCTCTGCTGCTCTGTGTGCTGTGTGACTGCACCCTGGTTGATGCAGGCACTGCCCCTGCCAGCCTTGTCCTCAAAGGAGGGTTGTAAGGAACAGGTGCTTCCTGACACAATATCACTGAAATGAATTATTTTCATTATTATTATTAGTATTATTATTATTTGATAAGTAAAGAAAATGAAATTTTGAGGACATACTGACTTTCTCAGGGTGTAAGAAATGACCACAGAAAATAGACTTTAAATCTTATGACTTCTAAAAGAATAAACTAAAGTCTTTTTTTTTTAAAAAAAAAGGTATACACCGTGTCTTTATTACTACTATTGTTTGCAGAAGACTTCAGGTAAATGTCGTCACAAGAAAAATAAGGTTGGCTGAGAAATCTCAGTGGTGAGATTCAGAAGAGACAACTGACGACATTAATTGGAAAGAAAGGGCTTTGCTAAATATTTTTGTTTTTTTCCTACTTGGCTATGGAGCAAGCAGAAAAGCAGTACACAGTATGAGAGAAAAACATTAAACAGCATTAGGGTTTTGTTGTTTTATGAGGGGTTTTTGTTTGGTTGGTTGGTGGTTTCCTGTTTTCGTTTGTTGGTTTTTTTTAACCTACTCAGGAGAAAGGTAATTGTGCAATTAATTTTAATTTGTTTTATAAACCTCTTTTCATTTTATAGGCTGCAAATGAAAGACCATAAATATATTTATGTTCTTGGTATTTTCATGCAATGAGCTTGGCAATGACTGTGGTCCTGGCAAATATTTTACCTCATAAGTTTTGCAGGAAGCTGGGCAGACCAGACACCTTTTCTAATAGTCATCTGGGACTGATCATGACATTGGGTTCTGGATTTTGAACATCTTGACATGAAGTTCTCTTTATGACACATGTAGGACTGCTTATTCGTATCAAACTGACTCTGTGACAGAGGTGGGGAATGTGCTCTAGAAATGAGCACTTAACAGTACAGAGTAGGGCCAGGTCTGCTATACAGGGATCACTTCATGTTTCTTCACTGTTTCTCTGATGTTTCTTTTCCCAAGTCCTTTTCCAAGTATTTTCTGTGGGGATTTATGCTTTTAAGCTACCCTTCAGATTCTTCTTTTATTAACCCCTAATTAAACCTGAAGATTGCTTCCCAGTTCTGAACGTAGTTCAGGGTTTCGGTTTTAAAATGTTTGCTTCCTCTTATGGCTTGGTCTTGTTAATTTTTTTTTATTTATACTTATTTCCCCCTTCACTCAGGAGTAGTGTGATATATTTCCAGCCTTCAGCTATTTCAAATGTGTTTTGGGAGTGGGCCCAAACAGCTCTTTCTCGCATGTAATGAGGTAACCACAGAAAACAGCCATTAGGTGTGCAGCAGTAGCTTGGCCTTTGACAATATTTCAAGTTTTCTTCTTACCACGGATTATGGGGAGGGCTGTACAGAGAATAAATATCCAGGCTGGAAAGTGTGCATTGCATTTTCATGAGGGAGACCCTTTTGTCACTAATGCACAGGTTTGTCTACAGTGAGCTGAAGTTCTTGAAGTGTGGCTTGTGATTGTCATTCTTTTTTTCTTTTTACATGAATATCAGACAAAGGAAGAAAGAAATATTATTGTCTACCCATCTGACTTGTGTAATGGGAAAATTTCTGAATAGCCTGGATACAGATGTTAATCTTTAGTGCATACATGTTCACCTCAAATCTCATGTTAAACCAGATGCATACTTCTTGGTGGTCATTCCTAATGACACCTTTGAAATGAAAAGAGGTTAAGAGAAAGAGTAGAAATAGTTTCTGGACTTGTATCTTGCTTGCTGGAAGACTAAAGGAGGGCGATACTGTCCTTATCTTGCTTTTCTTCTATTCTGTGCTTAATTTGTTAGATTAACCTGCAGCTGGGTACTTCCAGCACACTGCAACAGGCTAATCAACCTCAGGACAAACAACAGAAAATAGTCTGGATGCAGAGCAGTTAGAAGCATTTAGAAACTTCTTGCCTATTGTGCTTGCCCTAAGGAACACATTGCTTGCTTTATCATGTAACATTGGATATTGACTTTCTACCCTTAAGGAATTTTATGCTGGAAATCTTGCAAGACCTTCTTGCCTAGATAGCTTTGGGAACTGCCAGATATAGCCCTTATGAGAAAAGGGCTATTAGAAGCACAATTAGAAGGGGAAATATTTTAGCAAGAGGGGCTCTACAATCCCTTTTTCATCTCACTGCTGACTCACAATATAACTCTTACAGCCATGCTTCTGTCAGAAATGCCCAGTTTAATTGCATTGACATGTCAGGCAGAAATACAGACGCTGAATACTCCTGGTATGTGGAAGTTAAATCATTAATGAGATTTGAGTGTCCTCAATATCTAAAGATTCTCCTCAAATAATCAGTGAATTCTCAAGTGGGGGCTGCCATCAGGTAGGCAAGGCAGGTCCTCCTTTTCCAGGTCCAAAGACTGGTGGGATGGGGAGGATCTGCTCAGTCACCGACCACAGGGACTGATGGCCTCAGGTTGAGCTGAAATGGGTTTATGTGCCATGGGCAAGGCTGGAGGGAGTTCCAAGTGGAGACTGTAGGTAAATCTCTCAAAAATGTTGTAAATTCTAAAATAAGATCAGTTACTCCTCTTTATGGCTTTGTGCAGTGCTCCTGGCCCTGTTGAAGAAGTGTGCTTAAATATTTTTAACTTACTCCCATATGTAATTGAATAAATGCAATAAGTGCTTTACTCCTCTCTTTTAATAGGTGATTCCTTTGGGTAGATTTTTCATTTATTTTTGTTTGTTTGGGTTTTTTGGTTTTTTGTTTTTTTTTTTTTTTTTTTTTTTTTTTTTTTTAACATGAGGCATACTGCAGTGAGATGAAAACTAGCATCATAACTGTCACCATAAAAATGAAGTATGGATTACATTTCTAGTATATGCTAGACAAGGAGTTTATCCAGATTCTTTCCTGTAAGAGACAGAAAATATTTCTATTTTGAGATTTTACAGCAGATAAAAAGAAATAACATTGCAGCTGAAATAACCAATAAATGTGTGCTTGTTCATAATTTTGGGGGAAGATTAAAATGAAGTGTGGTGGGGTTTTTTGTCCTTAGCAAAATTACTATTACAAAGCCAAAACTGCCAGATTTAAGATTTTTTGTAATCTCATTTTATCTGGAGAAAGAGACAACAGGCAGAATAATTTATTAAGGCTCATGATGACTGTACAAAGTCCAAACCATAAATGAATTTTGCTGACAGAAAACAACCTTATTTTCTCTCTCCCCACTTTGTTTCTGAAAAAAAAAGTAAAAATATGCGCCTTCATACTGTGCTCTAGACTGATGGTTGTCATTGCTCAACAATCTGTGATAAAAAACAATAGCAATAATCAATCATGAATTCTGTCAACCTTTGGTAGGGAAAAAGACTAATGGATACAGGACTGTTTTAGGAAATCTAAAAGAATATTGACTTAAGCTTGGGAATAAAACTTCTAAGAAAAAAGGAAGCTGCAATGATTTAACAGATTTATTAAGACATTGCTGCACTCCAGAATTCAATTTGCAAATATGTGTTCCTTCTGTCCAGTAGATTGATAATACAGATATATAATGTTTATGTTGGTTCTAATTTTCCTCTGATCTAAGATCAGGGTTACATTAAGTCAGAAATCTCTCCTAAAGTATAGCTGCCATCTTTGAAATGACATAAAAAGAAAGTAATGCTTGCTCTATCAACTTAATTTTCATAATGCTTCAAGTTCTAGAAGGACTATGAGACTTTGGTGATGTGGTTTAGTAAGAGATGTCCCTGCCCATGGCAGGGGGATTTGAACTAGATGATGTTAAGATCCTTTCCAGCCCTAACTATTCTATGGTTCTATGATTCTATGATTTCAGAACTGTTTATGTTTTTTCTGTTACAGGTTATGAAATTATTAATGAAGGCTACTGTTCAACATTAATTAGCAGTGAGTAAAATACACCATAAAACATCATATTATTGCCTTTTTTCCCACAGGGCTCTTCGATTACTTAGGTGCTGAAAGGAGATGCCATCTTCAAATATGAAAAGAAGATGAAGTATGTGACAACAAATTCAATGGTTATTTCTCAAGATCTTGCAATTTATTGACCCCTTATAATTTTTTACTATTTTATATTAGATGATTATTTGAAAATTATAGAATCATAGAACACCTGGCTGGAAGAGACTTTAAGGATCATCTGGTCCAACATTTCTAGCCAAAGCATGACCTGTCCAACTGAATCTGTATCTTGATATATCCATTAGCCATTTGGTCATTGTTATGTTTATTTGAAATTATGACAGCACTCTTGTCCTGGGTTCAGCAGTAGCAGTCATTTTTCTCCTTCTCAGTGGCTGGTGCACTGCTGTGTTTCTCAATTTTGGCCTGGGAACAGCGCTGATAACACCGATGTTCTCAGTTGCTGCTCAGCAATGTTTACTCCAACCAAGGACTTTCAGAGTCTCATGCTCTGCCAGGGAGGAGGGGAAGCCAGGAGGAAACAGAGACAGGACACCTGACCCAAACTAGCCAAAGAGGTATTCTGTACCACAGCACATCATGCCCAGTATATAAACTGGGAGCAGTTACCCAGAAGGGCCAGATTGCTGCTTGCGTCAGGCTGGGTATCGGTTGGTGTGTGGTGAGCGGTTGTATTCTCTTCCCTTGTTACTTCCCTTATCATTATTATTATTGGTGGTAGCAGTAGTGATTCGTGTTATACCTTAGTTACTGAACTGTTCTTATGTCAACCCATGGGAGTTACATTCTTTCATTTCTCCTCCCCATTCCTTCAGGAGCAAGGGGGAAGGAAGAGAGGGGAGTGAGAGAGCAACTGGGTGAGTTACAGCTGGCCTTAAACCACAACAACTCTATAGTTGCCTTGGGCGTTCATTAAATTTCTTTGTGTTTTCTCAAAAAACTCCAACCATATTCCACTATACAGGTTTACATAGACCTGCAGAACCATCCTGCTATATAGCAGCCACTATTACTTCAGTTCTTGTCAGGTACGGAGGTAATAAGTTGTAGACTACTGATACAGAAGTCTTGATTTTATTTAACATGTATATTGAAAATACAACTTTATTACATGATTCACATTCAAATTAAATATTCATGAATGGACAAAAAATGGATAAAGGGTTATTTTTCAGTATTAGGGATTTTTTTTCTGATATATGACTGCATCACCTGTAAACAAAAGCTTTCCAAATGATGGAGTCAAGAGTGACAGAGGGGGAACTTTAACATGTTTTACTCTCAAAAATGACTTTGGAGCATAAGGATTGCTCTGTACTTACCTGTCTGTTATATTTATTTCAAAGTTCACACTACTGAGAAAATTAAAAGACTCTACAAACCCTTACCTTTAAACTTCAGCCAGATATAGCTTTTGAGAGTTTTTTAATTTTCTTTTTTAACCAACTCTGCAAAATCCATACAGTCAAATTTTAATAATTTTTATGTAGGCATACTTCTTTGTTTTTCAGTTTTCTATTTCTTCTTTGTGATAAAATATTCTGTGAGTTTAGGTACCTGATGATAGCAGAAATAACATCAGAGAATTTAAAATCTACGTCAACTTTTGAGCCGAATTCAAAGAGATTACAAATAAACCTTTTCTTCAATAGACCAGCATTTCAATTAAAAAGAGGGCTACTGAGGTACATGTGCATGTCTGTGTGCATATGGATGTATCAGAACATATATGCATATTTTTAATTTTAAACACAGTAATGAGCAATTAACATGGTTGCTTTACAGTTTCTTAACACTAACTGGAGTTCAAAGTCAAAGAAATGTTAGGAGTGTCTAAGCCTTGTGAAGAAGCCAAATATTTTTCTGGTACTTTGATTGCCTTAATGAACTGGAAGTTACTGAGGCTTATTTTAATAATTTGTGACCTGCAGCTGCAGCTATTTGACAGAATAAAATGTGCATAATGCAAGATTCAAGAGACTGAGGCTCTCTGAAATGGAAAGGAAATTTTGTTACTTAAGACTTTGGCTCAGTGATGCTTAAAATATATTTATCTCTGCACACAGATATTAAGTGACCCATGAATGGAGTTTGATTATCATACTGGAGACGGGAGACATATCTTGCTGTGCCAGTCATGAACTTCTCACTATCTTGTGCTGCCTAAGGAGATCAATCTCAGTTGCACGGATTCCTCCATATCTACGGGTAGATTAGGTGACCAAAAGCATAGACCTTGCCATCTAAATGCCTTATGACTCAAGACAACTTTAAAGGAAATAAATATTTAAAATACTTTCACAAATGAATTCTCATTTTTTTGATGTAAGTGTTTAAAAGATACCCCAGATGGTGGATAGGGTAAATTGGAGAGCAGCTTCTACTCGTCAGGATGGCTTCAGACCTCAGTTTTCTCAAGGAGCTGACAGGTATGGTCAAGTGGTGGCAGTTCCAAGGGACAAAAGGCTTCCACAAAACAGACAGATCTCAAAACCCAACCTTCTCCAAGAACAGATACAGCCCATCCACACCAATGCTCAGGAAAATAAATTACCAAAGCCTGATGCAAAAAGGCAATATGGAGGAGGTGGAAGCAGGATGGGTTTGGCACTCGTTACTTGACACTTGACACTTCCATCTGGAATACTGTGTCTAGTTTAGGGCCCCGCAATTCAAGAAAGATAACAACAAAGGGGATCAATCTCAGTGGAGAGTCCCAATATGTTTGAGAGCTAGAGCACTAGTCCTGATTAGCTGGGAAAGAGGCAGCTTTAGGGATATGTAACAGCAGTCTGAAAGTAAGTATGAAGAAGTTATTAGGAAGACAGGACCAGACACCACAGACCTACTGAAGCAGGGAAACAAGGCACTGGTCATAAATTACGACAGCAAATGTGAAAGTGGCTGTTAAAAAAAAAAAAAAAAAAAAAAAATTTAAATCACTGTGAGAATAATTAAGCATTTTGGCAGAGGGCCCTGGGAGATTGTGTGGCATCTGTCCGTAGAGGTTTTCAAAACCTGACTGGAGGAAGTCCTAAGCAATCAAGTCTGAATTCAGTGTTGATTCTGCTTTGATCAGGAGGTTATACTAAAGACCTACTGCATTGACTTCCAACCAGAATGACTCTGCAATTTTGTAATTGGAAAACAGTTTCGTACAGAAACAAAAATTAAAATAAGAAATGGGTGACACATTCCAAATGTCATTTAGAAAATTAGCAGATTAAATTCCACATAACCTATCACATATTCAGATGTGTCCATGCTTCTTATCAATGACATTCTGTATGAATTCTGTCCTTGTTATCTTGGTTAATGCTTTGGAAAAAGGTATCGAGGTTTCCTAATGCTGCAGACATGAATTCCAAATAAATGTGCTCATTAAGCAGGGAGTGCTTGACCACTAATGGCATCAGGTTAGCAGCAGGCAACATAGTTTTAACACTGTCTGTTTTTTATGTACTACAGTCCATGTGCTGTCCTACCTCAGTTACCCCCAGTTAACACAAAAGAGTTGAGTTTGTCTTTGCTGGGTTTTCGAAATTTTCTTTTTCGAAGGCAAAAAAAAAAAAAAAAAAAAAAATTGGGAAAGATGGAATGAGAAGAACTATTTTTCCTCTTTTTCAAAACCTACAAGGCTTGATGGAGTCTCATTCTTTTATTTGTTCACAGACGTGAAGATGGAGAGAGAGTTTAGACCTTCCCTAGACTAGGGGAGTGATTTTGAGTTCAGTGTGAATTAGCCAATATTTTGAACAGAAATTACCTTTAAATGTAGAGTAAATCAAGCTTTCAGATAAGACAGACCCCCAAAGGTTTGGGGCACTTTTTTGTTTGTTCTGTTTCTCGGGTTGTTGGCGGCTGGGGTTTGGGTTTTTTTTGGTCTGTTTTTTTGTTTGTTATTATTGTTTAGTGCTTGGGGTTTTGTTTTTGGTTTTTGTTTTTGGGGGCTTTGGGGGGGGGGGGGGGGGATTGTTTTGCTTTGTTTTCTTTTGTGTTTGTTTCCCTGGATCTATTTTTAGTTTTATTTCAAGTTCAAGCAAGTTTAACATGCTGGGTAATTTCACACCTACGCACTCTTTAATCAAAAGCGTATCCACCCAAGAACTGTCAGGCTTCTAAACTTGTTTAAGCATCAATGCCAATGAAGAGCACCTCAACACAACTGAAAAATGGACACTGAGAATGCTTATTTGCTGATAACCTAATAGAACGGTTTGTTGCAGAATGCTTGATCAGAGCCTAAGCTATTTTTTATTTCCATGTCAAGTGTTAATGACCCAGACTACCTATGCGTTGAAGCTGAGTGTAGATAACATATAAAATCATTAACCGAATATCATTAACAGATAACTGTTTAGGCTAAATCCTGCTGGACAAATGCAAGCTTGAAACTGAGCAGAGTACTGGCTGTCCATTTTACTGGCTTAACTATTTCGGAGATAAAAATTTAAATTGTCTGGACACAACTCCTCAAAAATACACAATAATACAGATAAAGAAACAGTTAATTCCTTGGGTGAAGCAAATTATTGTAAATAAAGTATAGTCTTGAGGTTTTTAGATAAAATATCTCAGTGTAACCTCATCATTAATACTTAGCTATTGAAATGAAGAAGACAAATTACTGTAACCCCAAATTTTTCTAACTATTCATTAATGATTTAGAAAATAAAGAAAGATAGAAGGGGACTGTGCACTATGGGAAATACCATAGGAGTTAAGTCATATTTCAAATATAATTATTTATGACTGTGTAGTCAGAAGCTACTGAAGTATCAACCAAAACTAGCAACTCTTCAAGTGAATGGAACTTTGCTATAAGTACTGTAAGATGTCAAACAAAACTTGCTGAATGTGATGTCTATTCCATCAATATCACAACATCAGCTAGAGTTGTAAAGACCGATGCTGTTGCCCTGAAACGTTTAGTCTTCCTTATCACAAGCTGGTGAACACATCATTTGAATGACTTTAGTAACACCCTTAAAAATGACAAAAGATTTTCTAGCCTTTCAACTTCCATACATCTTTTATAAGTGACAGTCTGAGAACCTGCAACCGTGCTCCTCCTTTTGTTTAGCCACCAGATGTGAATCTCATAATTCATTTTATTTTTTACCTAATCTTGCTTGGGTTATTATGAATCTACTTCCCGTGAGGTTTGAGTTTATAATCTGTTGCTGCTCGTGTAATTTCTAATGACTGAATTGTATAACACTTTAATAGCAGCATATTCTCCACTCCCTCTGTGTCTAACTTGAACCTTTATTTGAATGTGCTGTTGCAAACTAGTGCACGTGATGTACATCTTTTTAAGCAAGCACTTATGTTCTCCTTTTTAAAATACACTTATGCTTTTGCAACATTGCACAGCATATTTTGTCTATTTTGAAGACCGCAAATTTTACATCGGTATTTACTTTCGTATTTTTTTCTCTTTACATTTTGCCAACAGGTGAGTAAAATATAACTTCCCCAAGAAGTCTTCATTCTTTTCAAGTTAATCACTGACTGTTTTTCTCTGTCAAAGTGCAAATCAAAATGAGATAAACAGCAAGAGCAGATAACTTCTTTTTATACTTCTTTGCTGTTAAGCAGATGCTTTTTGAAGGCCTTTTTCCCCTATTTGTAAAATCTATGACACTAACAGCATTACACAACATGTAACTGAGCCATGAGCTATGAATCCAGTTGGGGCTGCTCAGCCTGGAGAAGAGAAGGCTGCATGAAGACCTCATAGCAGCCTTCCAATATCTGAATGGGGCCTATAGGGATGCTGGGGAGGGACACTTCATTAGGGACTGCAGTGATAGGACAAGGAGTAATGGGTTTAAACTTAAACAGGGGAAGTTTAGATTGGATATGA
>JANRGW010003853.1:0-55784 GCA_024733675.1 Psilopsiagon aymara | reverse complement strand
GGGGGGGGGCTTGGGAGGAGGGGGCCACCCCGACCCCACTCCCCGCGCTTTTGTCCCCCTGTGCAGGAGCGGAGAGGGACGGCGGTGGGGAGGGACAAAGCGGGCCGAGGGGGTCGGTGCTGAGCGCGGAGGTGGAGGGGTCACTGGGCGAAAGAGGTTAGTCCGGACTGACCGCAAGGGGTTGGTCTGCACTAACCACAGCAGTTATTCTGGGCTAACAGCAAGCACTTGGTATGAACTTAAAAGGACGACCCGTGTTTTGTCCCCCAGCCAGAATCTGCCGGCAGATTTCTTTGGGTTCTCTTCGCACCTTGCAGTTTGTTCTGCGCATCCGCCGTCAATGTGAATATGGTCTGAAGTGATAAAACTTTAAGTCACAGGTCTTTTCCCCCCGGTGTTTCAGAGGGGAGCATCTACACCTGCTTTGGCTTTTGGATGCTTCACTTTGGAAAGGCTTTTGCAGGCGTTTAGAAAGGTGAAGATTTCAATTTACACTCATTTTGCAAACTTCAGTGGTTGTGAATGTGTATCTACAACTTTTCGTCTCGGGATAAAACCAAAGAACCGTGCTGCTCTCATTGTAAAATTCTCTTTCCCTCTCCTAATCCCCATGAAGTGCCCAGGTATCACTGTTTAGCACTTCGGAAAGCCACAGTTTCATACGTGGCTAAAAAGTCGTCTCATTCTGACACTTACAGCATCCCACTGTCAGTGGTGTAAGTGCGCCATTGTCGGCACTCAAGTACTTGCCTCTCTGAAAGGTTTCAGATGTCGCCGTCCATCAACACCCATTTTTACACTTCGGTACCTGAACTCGCATGTGTTTATATGATTTCCCCTTACATCAAATGTAGATTCATTCCTTCTCCTGCGATTTCCTCCTGCGCCTTTTGTAAACAGGGAAAAGCAACAGTGGATGTTATTGCCTGTATCTCTGTATTTTAAGTTTATAGCAACCAGTCCTTAACCCAAGACAGGAGTTTGGGATCAGCATTATTCCTTCTGCTTTCCACCCTCCTCACTTCAAGATGATCCCTCACACCAGCAAACGTCCCTGATCAACCTCCTGCGTGCCAGGAAGATCGCACAGAAGCGAGCAACCCCAAGATCCCTGTGTGATGAATATTAATGAGTCTCAAACCAGAAACAGTTTTCCAGCGTCAGCTCACCTTGTGCTTTTTAACACCTTCATACAGCTCCAGAGCTCGGATGTGCAATATAAGCACCTAATGGGGCCGGGCTGCTGAGCGGGAGGGACTGAGCTCTCTCCATCACCAGATCTGCAATCAGGCTGATGTTTTTAGGGCCCATGCATACATAAATGACTCTCTGTGCTAAGTAGTTCCACTTCACTGAGTTACTTATGTCCTTAAGTGATGGCACGGTTAGAGGCCTCGGCCGGTCAGCAGGCAGACATCAGCGGTGGAATATTCAACATGAACCAGGAGGAAGTCAGAAGGCACCAAAACATAAAGGTTGTGGAAGCATATGGCTAAAAATGTTAAACTTCTGTTAGCGTGCACTTTGGATATAGTGCTATAAACTCTGGTGTCGTCTGCAGCACTTTTATTGCCTTTTGTGGAGGTGTCTTTGAGCAGTCAATAGTTTATTCATTAAAATGTTTATGATTCCCTAGAGTTTCACAGACTTTGGCACAACCGATCACTTGTCTGCAGGTTTGCAGTGAAAGCGCATTATTCATTAGTCCTTATCCATCATTTGCACTTTGTCATTTGTTATTCTCTTGTTTTAAAAGTTTGTGCTCCAATCAAGGAGGGGAGAGAGCACCATGTGTCTCTGTGATCAGTCACAGCCATGAATAGCCAGAGCTGAAGTGAATGTTTCACAAACAACCCATAGGCTGAAATTTGTTTGCATAATCTATTCACCGCGTACTTATGAATAACGAATGCATTCAGAGAACCAGAATTGTTTCAGGAAGCCTTCGCAAACAGAAAGAAGTGCTAAATATCTTGGATAATTTATTCCCGATGAATAATTCAACCCGTTCTATCAGAGGCAGTCTACTAATTTTGCAGATAAATTATTCAGCCAGCACAGATAATAGCTCTTACACCTTATGGGCCTGCTCCTCTGGGAGTCAGCTGCCGAAGTTCTGTGAAGTTTTCAAGGATTGGGAAAAGAAAGAATTCCCAAAATGAAACAGGACCTTTGATTTCAAGGAACACAGAATGCGTTCCCTGCATCTCACTGATGCCTTATTCTGATTTTCAGCCTTTGATATTAGCTTCTCTACCTTGATGAAATGTGGCTAGGCTCAGATGGGCTCGTGGGTGTTATTAGTTTCATATTTTGAGCTTGCCATAAATACCGTTTGCTTTGAGACACCTCATAGCACTTTAAAATGAAAAAGAAAAGGGAAAATTATTCAAATAGCATTTTTTATTTTGGAAAGCGTAAAAGCACAGCTGGATCAGCCCCTCCTTCACTCCCTCAGGTGACAAACTACTCATCTGAAATCACAGCAAACTACTGTGGGCATATTTCCACGCAAGGCATTTATCTCCTGAGCCTTGGTGGGGCCTCAAGCGTGAAGCTCGCTCCTGTGCCCTTGTGTTGGGACATCATGCCTTGGGTCCTGCTCATGGCTGGGCTCCAGAAAGAGGAATTAATAAATAAAGGTGAAGGAAAGGCTGTTGGAGGAAAGGTGCCATAAGGCTTCCAGGTGCCAGCAGTGCTCACAGTGCTGTCTGTGCTCAGCTTTGCTCTCTGGATTTCCATTTCCAGAAAGGAAGAAGGTGGTCCATGAGAAGATGCCATTCCCTGGTAGGTGTTTATTGTACCTTGAAAAGGTAAATAAATCTCTACGTTAGAAATCAGCCTCACATTTAAAAACTGACCAGAATTCTGATTATTGGAGCAGTGTTGGCACCACTCCTCTCCCCAAGCATGGAGATGAGGGGTTCACAGTAGAACTGTTTGTTCAGTTGGAAGATGCTTCAGAGAAGGTAGATATACGTCATTTTTTGCAAGGCTTAAACTGCAGGTCAATACAACTCACCAAACTCTGTATTTTGTTACATTAGCATGCAAGAGCTTAAACTAATGTTGGGATGAGTGTCAAAACAGCATATGAACCAGGAGACCACTGCTTTTTTGCTCCCTTGTTGTTTGCAATCATGGCTGGAGTAAATAGGCATTGCTGCTTGCGGAGTATGCTTTGAACTGAATCTTGGGAAGGCAATGTGGCTGATGGCAAAGCCATCACCGTGAGAGCCGAGAGCTTGACCCAGTGTCTTGTAGAAGGAAAGGTCGATGCTCACCCCAGGTCGATGGAGCAGGAACGATAAAAAATAGATGGAAAACCAGAAGGTGGCTTGATGGGCAGCTTGTCCCTGGGCTCGCATGGGCACAGTGCAGAGCTTGTGCATCCTGGGCTGGGGAGAGATGTGCAGCAAGGGCTGTGAGTGTATGGAGGGACAGAAGGTGCCATGCTCCTGGGGCCCATGGCCTGAGCAGAGGCAGTTTACTTCTCCCAGCCCGAGGCTACCAGAGGGTTCAGGGGTTCACACCTTGGCTGCTCACTAAGGGGCAGCCCTGGAAGTCCCATGGTTGAAAGGGATCTCAGCCAGCACAGAGACCATGGGGAAATGCCTTGGGAGAAGTGCAATGGCTTCATCTATAGAGGATTTGGCCTCATTGCCTACCTGCCTGTGGCCAGTATGAGCCTTCAGGGCACATGCAAGGAGGGGAGCATGGGGGCATCGCTGGGAGCATCCCCAAGTTCCAGGGTGGGTCCTGGTCCAAAGGAGTCTAATCCACCCTGAAATCCCACACAAGTGCCTGGGAGCCATGGCCGGGGCTCAACCCCTCCCAGGGGCTCTGTGGAAATAGTGGGAATGTTTTATTTCCAGGTTTTAAATGTGTGATTTAACATTTTCCTTCTTTTTGGAAAGGAAAGGGGGGTGAGTAGGTAACCGATGATTCCCTGCAAGCACAAATGTATTTTGTTTGTTGTAATTAAAATGTTTTAATGAGACAACCATAAAATCAACCATTAATTATGTTTTTTTCAAACACTTCTGCTTCCTTTTGAGCTAGGTCTATTTAGAAATAGTTTAGAGAGTAGCCTGCAGTTTTATTCTTTCTGCGGTATTATACACAGGAGTGGAGAAGTCATTTATAAATAATTACACAATGTTTTGGGTCTTTGGGTTTGTATAATATATCAAAGCGATTAGTACACGCATTGTTCCATTGTAAATGGTTTTTTTCCCCTTCCTTTCAGTTTCACTTGCCTTGTCTTCTATCTAAACCTTTTTCGTGAAATCCTTTGTCTTCCTCATTCTTTTAGCTTGTTACAGTGCAGGGACATTCTTCTTATTCAAACACTCACAGCATGAGCAAAGAAAGCTACTTCTGTCGCATCTTAAGTTTTACCATAACTTTCTGGCATTTTCCTTTCTTCCCGTTTTCCCAGACTACTGATAGGGTAATGAAGAATTATAACATACATCAATTATTGGTGCTCACGGTGTATTATGCTCTTGAATTCAAGGGGAGATAAAGAGGGAAGATGAAAAAAACAACCCAGCTCCACTTTCTGTGGTTTTGAGGCACATGAGAGAGGGCTCAGCGCAGATTATTTATAACATCTTTCTGAGCATCAATTATGTTTGACTTCTACAACCACTTCCTTGTCCCACTGGTTTTATGGCCAGAAGGAGCCATTTTTGTGTGTGGTAGCTGCGGCATTTAACTTGTTTCTTTTATGAGGAGCCCAAACAATGCATCTTCAGGCCAAACAATCTATCTCCCCGGATAATAGCCCAAGTGTCAGTCAAGCGCTCAGGGCTGGGAAATAGATGATCATGGTAAAGGGCCACGGGAAGAAAGCGTGGAGATGAAGGCACTCATGAGGGGTCCTCGTGCTGTCTCCCCCTGGGGAGCTGGGCTGGACCCAGAGTGGGATGCGGGTGCCCTGGGATGCAACCGGAAGATTCAACAACCCTAATCCAAGTTATCCAAGGAAAACGGCCAAACCTTCCCAATGTGGTCACGTTGCTGGGGCACACTCCCTGCCTGGCCCTCCCCCAGCCTCCTGGCTACCACATTAACTGGGAAAAATGAGATTAGGATGTCACCTTCGAGAAACAAGCCCCTTTCTCCCCCCCACCTTATTGTGCAAGAGCTGCTTCTTCTCTTTTTGCCCCCCCCCTTCTCCTGCCCATTCTTCCCCCTCTTTTGTGTTGATTTGTATTTTGTTAATTGAAGCTAGAACGCTTCTAAAAGAAAGGGACAACATTCATTGACCGCCCTGTGGAGGAAACAAAGTGAAAAGCAGAAAGCTCACTTACATGCAGAGATGCTCAGGTTTGCTTTTATACTTCCGTATCAGTCATTCTGCTTAGCTTTTATGTTTAGTTTCTTTTCACTGCAATAAAGATAACCTGGAAGAATTGAAGTACCATAAGGGTGGGATGAAATTGAGCCTGAGCTCTGGGTATCCCCCCCTAGCTCTGGGTCTTGTGTCAGGGGAGGAGGATGCTCCAGGACCACCGGCAGCCCCTGGTCCCCATCGCGCCGCCACAGGGGCCCAAGGGATTTGCTGCCATTTGCATAGCAGGTGTTGGATCCTGGGCCATTCTTCCTTAAGGGAGTTTTAATACGGGATAAATTACTGGGAATTAGGAGGAGGCAGGC
Organism: Psilopsiagon aymara; assembly: GCA_024733675.1. Lineage (NCBI taxonomy): Eukaryota > Metazoa > Chordata > Aves > Psittaciformes > Psittacidae > Psilopsiagon > Psilopsiagon aymara. The sequence continues at coordinate 50,120 of JANRGW010003853.1, read as the reverse complement.
GACAAGAAAAGCGCTCGTGGAGTCTTCTCCCGGCCGTGGCAGGGGGAACAGAGAGAATGGCTAAAGAAAAGGAATAAACCCCAAATGCAACAGCTCTCGAGTCTGGGGTGTGCAGGGGTTGGGGGCAGCTCTCACTGAATTACCCCCAAAATTCAGGTTAGAACTCAGGAACGCAGTAATCCCAGGGACAGTAATACGATTACCGGCCTGAGGATCTTTGAGTGAGTAGTTCTGGTAGGGGAGTTTAAAATGTTAATCCCTGGTATAATCCCTTCCTTGGCATTGTATGTACAAGGGTTGCACCCGCAAGAGAATTCCCTGTTTCCTTCCCTGGGCTTAAGGGTGGGAGAGCAAAGCTGGAGAGCAACCCCCCTGCACACACAACATGTGTAGGAACATGTGCGCACCTATGTGTGCCTATCATGTATGTGTATATAGCTGTGTACCCTTACACTTACGCACAGTCCTGTGTGTATGCATGCATGCATGCAATCACATGCATGAAGATGTGAACAAATCTATTTAGCTCTTGGGCAGAAGCTCTTTCCTGTGAGGGTGCTGAGCGCTGGCACAGGGTGCCCATAGGAGCTGCGGCTGCCCCATCCCTGGCAGTGTTCAAGGCCAGGTTGGACACAGGGGCTTGGAGCACCCTGCTCCAGTGGAAGGTGTCCCTGACCATGTGAGGAGTTGGAACTGGATGAGCTTTACGGTTGCTTTCCAACCAAAGCATTGCTAGATTCTATGATGGTAGGTACATCTGCACATGGCAGAGGAAAGCTGTGTCACTGGTGTTCCCAGTGTATCCTGATGAAAATCTATCACACCTCAATCACTGCCTCGCTCTGTCAGAGTACACATATCTAAAATTAAAATGAATTGCTTCGTGTGTTTTTCAGCATCCTTGTGAAATGCATCCACCTGCAGGCTTTCATTGCAGGCAGGAAAGGTTTGTCTGTCATTTCTATTTTGACCTTCCCTCTCTAAAGGGACATCAGTATGAAACTGTCTGATGCTTTTCACATCAAAGGAGGTTGATTGCATAAATCTCAAGTATAAATATATTAGGTATAAATGGAGGCCTTCTTTAATAAAATAGCCTAACAGTATGGAAGATTAAAAATAATAACAAATAAAAGCAAAGAATTCACCCCAAAAGAGCTGGGCAGGGACCTGCGGGTGGCTGTGGGAGTCCCAGTGCCTGGGAAGAGTGGAGCAGATGGAAAAGGCAAAGAGAGAACTTCAGGCACCAGCCCTGGGTTATGCCAGGCAGGACCCTGCATCGCGACCAGAGGGTGCAGCCTTTGGGGTGCAGTTTCCACTGCCCTGGCCATGCGAGGGCCGAGGGTGACACCCCAAGGCACAGAGCTGCAATCTCGGCTGTGCTGGTTCATATTGCCCTGGGCTCCAGAGAGCTCCTGTCAATGGGGTTTATTTAGTAAAGAAAACCTGACCTGAGGAGATTGAGATGAGCTCTTGGGCAGAAGCTCTTCCCTGTGAGGGTGCTGAGGCGCTGGCACAGGGTGCCCAGAGAAGCTGTGGCTGTCCCATCCCTGGCAGCATTCAAGGCCAGGTTGGACAGGGCTTGCAGCAGCCCGCTCTAGTAGAAGCATACTGAGATGGTACCCAACTCTTGTTAAAGTAAGCCTCATTTTCTCCACTAACTCAGCTTTTTGAAGGACATCCACTGTTTTTCAAATAGATTTCATTAAACTTAGCTGGAAGCAAATGACCTGCTCTGCTTTCTGGGATTTAAAGGAGTATATGCACTTAAATGGCCTCTGGCTACCCATTTAACTGGGCTGCTGTGCACCCTCAGTATTATATGTGCAATATATCCTTTAAATTCCTATTCTTCAGGGACAAAACCAGAGGTATAAATATCTTAAATTCAAGCCTGAATCCACCCCCTGTTAGTGTAAGCAGCTACAGGGAAGGTGAGGGACTCAGCCTTGCTCTCCCTCACATTGACAGCCAAGTATCTCTTTCAGCACCTCTTTATGATAATGTCTCACAGTATAAAGAGAAAAATCAAAGCAGAGTGTTAAAGCACAGGTGGAATAGCCCTTGGAAGCTCCCATGCTGCATGTGGGTGCAAAGTGCTGGGCTTGCTGGGACTGGTACCTAATGATGCAGCTGCTGGGACTGGTACTTAACAATAGATCTACTCGGGTGGTACCTAAAATGCTAAATAAATACTGGTTCTACTGATCAGGGAGTTAGAAAGACAGTGGAGAAGGGAAAGTAAATGTTGTCCTAGATGAGTTTATTTCCTTGGGGCTGTATGCACTTCCACAGCACCAAGCTCTTGTGAAACAAGTCCTTCCTGATGAGGGGAGACAGGCTTGGCTGCTGCATTTCAGCTGAGCCTCTGCTGCAGGGATGCTGCTTTCTTTTCCAATTCAAGCATGTATTAAATTGCAATAAATTCTGTGTTCACAGATAAATAGTAAAATAAGTGCCATTGCTTCAGACTATAGACATCCTTCGGTTTTAACCCTCTTGGATAAACCCCGAAGTACTGACTTTAATTTCACATCAGGTTTAATGTGCTGGAGGTCTGAAGCTTGTTTCCAGTTATTCCAGTGGGAATTAGAGATTATTGCTCTGGAGCTGGTGAAGCTACACTTCTGCAGAGCAGCTGTCAAAGAAGGGTCCGAGCCTCCCACCCCACTGTGCAAACAGAGAAGGGGATCCGATGAGGCTGTAAAATCACAGAGAAACATGGTCCACAAGGTCACTTCTTTATTGCTTGTCTTGTGGGCTTCACGTATATACAGATGGCACCTACCCTAAGGGATCTTTTTGTCTTTTCTTTATGCTTTTCCCCTAGAAACAAACAGGGGATGACGTTGTTTATTGTAGTTTTTTAGTGTTTGGTGTTATTTATCTTCATTAACCTGTTAATGACCCCAGCCCCACTGATTACATGCCAGGTGCTGGGTATTCAGCTCTTCGTCTCTAACTCCACCCACAGGCTTCGCCAGAAAAAGCAGGAAACTCCCTTTTCTGACTTGTAAGGGGTAGAAACAGCCACAAGATGTCAACCTCTACCAAGAGGCTGCTCAGTACCAGCTCTGCTCCGCCGGGATGGAGGACTCGGAGGGGTGGCGCGGCCGACAAACACAGGTACCTGCTTTACGTGGGGAAAAAGTCTTCTCAGAGCATGGAAAAGAGTTTGTTTTACAACTGTTCTCGTTTTGTGGCTATTCTTTGTTTGAATTTGATTTGCTTTATTATTTTCCACTGCAGGCTTTGGCCAAATTAATGATTATTGTCTCTCTCTGTGGAAAAGGGAATTGGACCTGCTACAAAGGGTGTCTTATACATATAAGATAAGGTCAAAGATGGGTGAAGAACAGGAGTGTTATCAATTCCATGTCATGTTAGTGTGTGTATGTGTGTGAGTAATGATTCATTACAGAGAGTTCCTATGGATATTGGGATCCTAACCAGGGGCTGGAGCTGTGCCCCCAGCCCTCCTCTCCTGTGGGTTACAGATTGCTGTAATTACCCTTGAAACAGGGAACTGGCGTTCAGTCCGCTATTTGGGTTATCATTGCGCAGATGGCACAGAGCCGAAACTTAAGGAAAACAGGAAGCAGATTGGTTTTCTCATAGGAAACCACATCTTTCAAGTTGTGCTTCAACTCCACCTTTCAAGCGCTTGCTGCTTTCCAGCTTCTTTCATCAGCTTTTACTATAAAAGCAATTGAACCCCTATCAATGGCCCTTTTTAGCATGTGTGGCTGTGCCCGTGTGCTGCTGTGGGGCCAATAGGACCAGCAAGGCTTTTTCTTTGGGCTGGGACCCTGATGTGCTTGCTTGAAGGCCAAATACAGTTGCTTTGACCATTAACGTTGCTGAATTTGTGTTTTCCCTTGTGTGCACTGTGCTGATTTTCTCTTTCTCCATCCTTTTCTCCTGTTCTTAAAGATTTCCCAGAATATCAAAGATGTATTTTTGAATTATTATTATTTTAAAGTAATATTTGACATTTTCCCTTTGTTGATCACCATTTCCAGACCTCATTCTTCAGGATGGTGCTGTGTGCAGTTGAAGTGTTGGGACTTTAGCTTCTGGCCAACACCGAGTCTCCTCTTTGTCCTTGTAGGGGCTCCCTTTAGGGGATACAGCTCGTGGTGGTCCTGCTCTCAGGTGTACTGCTCTTATCGACTATCTGCAAACTATTCCCTCAGGTGCCTTCAGATTCAAAGCAGTCCCAAGGATTTGCTTATTTTGTCCCTTAGCTTTGCAGAACCCATGCAGCCTGGGCTGAGGGTTACGGCTGCGGTAGCTTGCGGGCTGGTGGCGCTGCTTGGAGTCAGGTGCGATGATTTGATGCTGATTGATGCAGTGAAGAACTGGGTTTCCCTGGCAGAACTGTGTAGTAAAAGGGTGAGGGAACACCCTGCTGGTCACCTCCTGTTAGAGTTTAAGAGGCAACACTCAGCAAACTGGTTCTTGCTGGGGAGAAGGGCGCTTGACTGGGAATTATTGGCCCAAGGAAGGAGCCGAGGAGCTGCAGGCTAGTCTATTTTTCCCCATGTGGTTGCAGAAGTGGTAAAGCCTCTAGACTTCGAGAGGAAGCTGAAGTAAACCCAAGCGGTGCAATTATAAAGGTAATGGGAATGGAGTATTTTTATGCAACACAATGGAATGGGCAGTAATGAGGCAAAAATGCTGAGGGGCAAAGACAAAAGGCATTTCTTCTGGGATTAGAAGTGAGCTAAAAATTGTCAAAGCCTACTGGGGGGGGGAGGGGAAGAAGCCTGTTGTAGCATTTCTTTCCCTTTAATAAGCTTCTTTTCCTGGGAGTCCTGAGTGTTCAGATGTAGCACACTTAGTGCCTAGTAACCAACAAAGCTTCGATTGGTGGCTCTGCAGAAAGATTTGCTTTTCCTTGCAGGTTTGTAGCCATGAAAAAACCACGGAGATGAGTTGCTTCGGAATCCTTAATTAAACACCACAAAGAAGGGCAATTAGAGCTGTGTTTTGCTTCTGCTGTCCAGCAAATCTTGCAAACCTCAACCCCCTTTTCTTACGCTGAGATTTATGATGGGAACAAATCATAATTATCCTGTAATTATCAGCCTTAAGCAAGCACCAGCAGGATTTTTTTCCCCTCTTTCTTGGGGGTAGGTTCTGAAGTGCATCCAAGAGGAATCCACTCACCCCTTTTGTTGTGCAGGAAGGAAAACAAAAACACAGGCGTGGTGATTTTCCCAGGCCTTGGCTGCCTGCCTCCCTGTCACTTCATGTCATGTCATCCCTCCCTCCCAGGTCCTGTGTGCCCGCTTGCTGCGGAGGAGCTCCTGTCGTGCTGGATGCCCTCCATGTGTGTCGTCAGGCTGGTCTCTGCCCAAAGAGCTGATAATAGGAACAGGCAGAAGATGAGAGAGAAATCCAAGAGGATCTGAGTGCTTCAGAGGTTGGCAGAAGGACCAGAAATACAACCTGTCAGTCAGTGTTTGGAGAATGAATGCTTGTGCATGTTGCATCTCTATAAAGCATTTCCTTCAGGGTTCTTGGCTTTGATTTGATGGCTGGATGAAGGCATGCTCATACCCAGCAAGAGAGCGCAAGTTCTTCTCTTCAGGCACTGAAGGTGATAGTGTGTACTTATGGCTTTTCCTGCTGGGAAGTCCGCCTGAGGACAGGACCTGACTGCAATGCCTGAGGGCCAGCAGCTCTGTGGGGTCCTGGGCTTGCAGGAGGGAGAGCTGTTGGGCAAGAAAGCCACATGGGTTGGTGTATTGGGCAGAAACTCCTGATGTTTCTAAAGGATTTTGGGCTTGGGGATGAGTTCCCAGGGTTGTGCTGCAGTTCAGTTTCCATGGTGGTGTGATGGATGTGACTCCTGTAGATACAGTGGCAGCCAGGAGTCCTTTTTGGCCTGAGTGTGCATGCTCTGTGTTAATGGGATAATACAAGGAGTAAGCATCTGAGAAGGCTTCCCAAAATGCAGCTGTTTGCTTTGCTCTGGGAGGTTTCCCATACCCAGGTAAGGAAATGTGAGAGTTGAAGCATTTCTTGCAGAGCTGGGAAGAGCATTCCCAGCATCAGCAATGCAATGAGCAGGCTCCAAGCTGATTTATAGGGCAGACGGCTCAGGGCTGTGGAGGTGTCCCCAAGCTGTCTGAGAAGGTTTTTGGTTGCCACTAGATGTCCTTTCAGCCCTGCTTTCCCCCACTGTTCCTCCAGAGCAGTCATCGGGGCTGGGATCTGCTGGCCATGGCCCAAGAGCTGCTGGGCACCAATGTGCTGTGAGGTTAATGAGGGCAAGGAACAGGGCTGAACCCTGGGCTGCTGCTGCCTCTCAAGCATCCCTTTGATCTCGCACAGCTTTGTCTTGTGTAATGCTGGCTAATGGAAATGAGGATGCTTTGGATGCTCAAAACCCAACTTCTGGATCTGTGCTGGGTATTAAATACTTTAATTCCTTTGGTATGAATTGGGGGCTGTTAATGCATCGCTGTCTGTGCAGGGCTACTGATTACTAGAGGTGACAGTGTGAGAAGACAACGTTTGAGGGTAAAAAAGGTGATGACTATCCCAGTTTCACGATCATGTTTATTCCCATTCTATACACATGTGGGTCCAGAAGGGACCTAACTATGAGGTTTAATTAGCTCAGGGAGCACTTGTGTTGCTGTAACACTGCCTTCAACTTCCCACCCAGGGCTCACGGGTGACTGGTGAAAACCCTCAGGCCCCTCTGATGACTTTACCATTGAGCCCAATGTTTGGTCCCACAACTCTCATGAAACCTCATTAGTGCAGGACCAGCTCTTCCACCCTATGGATGTGCTCAGGAAAGATCCCGATGAGTGTAGCATCTGGTATGGCCTCATGCCTTGATTTAGGGAGGCTGGGGGGAGCTGGGGTGCAGCAGGCAGCTGGACCTGCTGAGAGCACTGTGTGCTTTCTCGCACAGACCACAGCTATCGCTGCTTAATAAACTTTCTGTCCATTGCTGACCAGGACCATATATGAACAAGTGACAGGCAAGTGGTGAAAGGATCTGTGTAACATTACTAATCCCACATAAAGCTCTCACTGAAAAGGCAAGGGAGGTCTCGCTGCTATTGTGTCCTTTCACTGCAGCTGCTTGGGTCACCCTTATGCTGTTATTAAATCTGCTGGTGATTGGGGTGCAGTCTGTGTATACCCAGTACCCAAGGAGGAGGGAATCTCCTGTGCAGGGCTTGGTGCTCTGCCTCTGTGTTGCTGGCTGCAGTGTGCTGGATGGGGGAAAGCAGTTGCCTGCTGCTCTCCTTGGAGGCTCTGTGAAGGGTTTACATCATTGTGGTGTAGCACCAGTGCAAGAGTAAAGGAACTGTGGGGTCTGCTTGTGCTGCTGCTGCCCCCCAGGGTGAAGCAGGGCTCTCTCTATAAATGTTCAAGCTCTTAGGAAGGTGAATTGGTAACTGGTGAGCAGTTGGGGCTGGCTGGTGCGTGCTCAGACCATGCTTCAGCAGCTTAGTTCTTCAATCTCAAAGCACAGATGTATGGTCTGTATATTAGGGAGGTTGGACTGAGCAGTCTCCTGTGGCTTTGGAGCCTGCAATCTGCTGGGGAAAACAAAAGCCAACTGCAAAGTTGCTGCCAAATCTAAGTGGAGGTGGTACCTACTTACATGTATTTAAATGCTCTAGCAGAGATGTTTCCATCTGAAGGAAAGTGGTTCAAGTTTTGTGTGGCAGTTACCTTCTGACACAGTATTTCCCTTTACAACCGCAGTATCTGGGCCTGCAAAGGATGCTCCTATTTCTGGGAACAACCCCACCTGGAGGTGCAGTGTAACAGCCCTGGGAAAACCATCTCCATGTCAGTTTTTTCTCTTATTGTTTCAGTTCCCGTTTCCAATGTTTGTTTTGTTTGGAGCGCGGATTTCACGTTAAAGGGAATTGTGTATCAAAGCAAACAGCTCTTTTTCTTCCTTTTCCATTCTAGCAAGTGGAAAACAACAACTACAGTTGGTTCCCTCTGTGCCCAGTTCTTGCTGGTGGTTTTGGTCTGGCAGATGAACCTGGAGTTGGGAGTCATTTGTCCAGACTGTACCCTGCGAGGTGTGAATCACAGGCTACTGCGTTTGGGCAGCTGGAGCTGTGCGCAGCATTCCCAATGGAGCGTTAACCACTCTTGTGCAACTGTGTCAATACTTTTCCAGGAAATACATTGCCCAGTAGTAGCTAAATAAGCATAAACCATTGCTTGCAGCCTTTCAGTGTGTTGAAATCCAGTGTCCTCAAGGAAAAACTACTGGTTTTGTTAAAGTGTGGCTTGAGAAAGGAGAGGGACAGCCCATGGGTTAGGGTTTGCCTGGAGGTCAGCTTTAGATGCTCAGCCCTTGTGGTTGATATCCCCGGAGGTTTGATTTCTTGAATGCCCTGGGGTCTTTCTCAACCTTTTTACTAATAAGCATCTAAAGTCTGTAGCTTCATCCTTGTGTAGAATAGGAAAATACTTGGAATTCCAGCAGCTCTTTCTCCTTCAGTTCTGCCAGGGCATTGTCACAGCAAATAATTATATATAGCATTTGTCTATGCAAATGTATGTGTATGTATATAACTGCCTGGAGGAAGCCCTTGAGCTGAGGCCAGGTGTAGCCTTGATTGTGTAGTACAAGACCACTGTCACAAGAGTTGTGCTGCTCATGCATTTAAACTCTTGCTGGCTTTATCCTTCCTATCTCGTTCTTTCCTTTTTAGCTGGGAAATAGTTTAGGAGCCTGTTTGGGTGTAAATTCCACCCCTTTGGAGGAGGGCAAAGACTGCACAGAAAGAGGAGAGGGTGGCTTGAAGGCTTTTGGTTGAAGGCTTTTTGATTTTTCACTGTACAACCTTCCCTATTCTAAGCGCGATCTGGTCTAAATCACTGCATTTTACCTGTGTTTATATGGACAGTGGTTGATTTGCATTTATATAATACAACACTAGACTAGTGGCATAGTCCTGCTTTGCATAACAAGATTCCTCAGTGTTTGGGTACAATCCAAATTCCAAAATGAAAAAGGGAAGCAAATTGGTTTGGAATAATGGTTCCTAATTTCAATGTCCCCAAGAAGTTATATTTCTAAATCAGCTTCTCTGATTCAGGGTTTTTCTCCAAACCAATCCATCTAATGAAAAGTGATCAGAAACGGCTGATGCTCCCTGATGGCTCCAGGAAATTCCTGAGAATCTATCAGCTGGTTTTAAATATATTTTTTATTTCTTTTTTCCATTTGTCTTAGAAAGAAATATGAAATCTGCATGCAACCTTCTAAATATTTCAACCATTTAAATAGCATATGATAATTTAGCAGTACAGTACATTATACAGCGAGATAATATAGGGATACTTCCTAGAGTATATTTACAAATGGGAAGGTAGTTTTGTTATATTAAAAAGAGGAATGCACTGCTTAATGTTGAAGTATTACATTCAAAATAATGAATATGTTGTGACTAAAACGTAGATAGGTATTTATATGTTTGCCCTATCATCTTGTTCATAAAAAGGTACCTTTTAAAGGCTTTTTTTCATTGCTACAAATCTAGGAAATCATACACAATAGTCTTGAAGCTTAAAAGGTCTCAGTACTGAAGCCACAAACACTCTGTAAGAGCTTCAGGTGGAAAAAAACCAAACCAAAATACACACTTTCTTAGTAATAAAAATGACCTAGAGCTGCTTTCTAATGCATGGAATGTTAGACGGGAGATCTGGTATGCTTCACCTTGCAGCAAGACCTCGAGTCCATTGAAGAGGTGCGCAGTGATGTTCACACTCGTTGACGATGGGCCGAGGGACCTCACTTCTGCTGTTACAGCCATGATATTCCAGTGGCATCTTCCCCAGCAAACTCATCTTTGGTCCCTGCTTTGCCTGGCTAGATTGGAGGCTGCAAACATGACAAAGAACCACAGCACCGAAGCTTTCCCACTGTGAAAGCGTGAGGGACATGGCTGTAGAACACCTTTACAAATGTTACTGTTTGTCTAATGAGCTTATAAAGCTCGATTGCAATCATAGTGAAGTATGAATGAATAACAATAAAAACCCAACAACCCCAAACCCAACCTCTTTAAAATGGAAAGCATGAGGTTTCCCCAATCTCGGTACAGAGCAGATGGGTAGGAAATCTGAAGTGCAACAGAAGGGTGTGGAATCTGGGAGCCTTTTGCTATAAAATGTAAAAACTGACCCTTGGTAAAAAGTGCTTTATAATAGTATAGAATCTGTGTCTTATGCTTGTGAGAGAGAAATCATCTTCTGCAGAGCCCAGTCCTATGCCAGCCAAGGGAGTCTGCTCTATTCCTCATGCTGCTTCCTCTTATTCTTCATAAACCCTAAACAGAGGGAAAGCCAAGAACAAAGTGTTTAAAATAGGAATGAAACAGACCCCTTCTAACTAATTAATAATAATGAAAAAACCATAAACAGCAAAACCCCAGACTTTAAGCCTTTGCTTAAGTAGATTGGAAAGTGAGTTATTGACTCCAGCAGCGATTGCTATCCATGAAGCATTTGGAAGGATGCTAGAAATCTCAGACTCTTATAGCAATATTGAAGTTTATTATGAGTTGTATGTAAATAATAAATACACAATATCTGTGTGTTTGGAGTAATATTAGGCTCAATGTTGTTTCTCTGACTTATCTCCTGTGAAGATCACTTGACAGGCTTGTCTGCTGGTAAACCCTACCTATGCAGGCTCTTTGAGTGAAATCACGGCATGGGAAAAACTAAGGGCAGTGCTGTTTTGTGGAAGAGAATGAAGCCTGCATAGCTGAGCCCTGGCTTTTCCTGAGGAGCAGTGTGAGATTGGTATTGCAGACACTGAAAAATTGTTTATTTGCTATGAGGACTTGATTTAACTCAGGCTCTTTCTGTCTGAAATATTCACTTGATGCTGCTTCAGCTGTGGTTTGGCTGCCCTGCTTGCCCAGGAAGCCTTGAGCCTGGCCCTTGTTTTGGGCTGTGGAAGAGAGCATGACTAGTACTGTTATCTGCAGGCAGGAGCCCTGGTCCTCTGCCTCACACAGGACATCCCTGCATTCGCTGAGTGCACCAGCCTGGGGCTGAGCATCCTGCCTCAGCTTGGTGACAGCCTTGTAAGAAAAATCACCACCAAGGGAAGAGTGTAAATATGTGGTTGTGCAATAGCCAGGGCTGCTCCATGTGCTCTGCCTGGGAGGCAGCTGCAGGGAGTCAGTGAAACTGGCTGGGGGCTCAGCACCCACTGTGGTATCATCCGAGCCATCAAGCACTCACTGTGTGGCTCTGCTGGAGTCACTGACACCCTTGGACCTGCTGAGACATGGGGCTTGCTGGCCCCATTTGAGCTCAGTTTTAGGGAGCAAATTCCCAGTTAGCTGAAGAGGATCAGGGTTTGGTGGGCCTGGACTGATCTTTATGCCCATGGCTGCAGAGGTGATAGGATTTGGGCAGCTCCCCTTTACTGCAGATAGGGACCTTGCCACTGGCCATCAGCCTTCAGAAATGTGTTTTTCTTGCTTTTTCTTCTACGACTGATGACTTGCAATAAAAGCCAAATTCTTCCTTTAAGGGAGAAGGTGGCAGAGATTCGTACTAGCAAGTTACTGTTTTTCTGGGAATGATGCACTAGTTAAACTTGGCAAATATCTGCGTCATGGGGTATTGAAGATTTTGAGGTGGTGTGATAAAAGTGCAAGAGAGGGAACTCTCTTCTGGCTTTGCTGATTGCTTTCCTTATGCCCATGTGAAAGTAATTTTGCTTTTCATCTTGGCTTTTTAACCGTAGAAGGGAGATGAGTGTATGTAAATAACTGTGAGGATAGCTGCTGATGAATAGTTTAACTGAAAATAATTACTTTTAATAGTTGGAACAGCCCGATCCTAAAACAGAAGTGAAGCTACATGTGGCAGGAAAGAAATAACGTCAAGCATGTTAATTTCTAGCTGTGATTTTGGTAATGTAATACATCCTTTGTGCCAGATGGAGCATTTCAGTGTGTGTATTTTCTTGGCCTCTCTTTGTCTGAATGCTGCTGATTGCCCAAGTTGTTCCCAAGGTTTTCTCCTCACTCATTCAGGAAATAGGTACTTACCTGCCTTTCTCTTTCCATACTCTGTACCACTTGAGCAGTCTCACTGTGTTTTGGCGTTTGGGGTTTAAGCAGTGCTGCTGCTCACCTCTCACCTTTGTCCACAGAGTCACGCTGCAACGCAAGACAGTGCAGGTTACTGGGGTCATAGCATCGTGGAATGGTTTGTGTTGGAAGGGACCTTAAAGCTCAACCAGCTCCAACCCCTGCCACAGACAGGGACACCTTCCACTAGAGCAGTTTGCTTGAAGCCCTGTCTAAGCTGGCCTTGAACACTGCCAGGGATGGGGCAGCTGCAGCTTCTCTGGGCACCCTGTGCCAGTATCCTACCACCCTCACAGGGAAGAAATGGGAATGCCGTCCCTCTTCTCCCACTCCAGGTAAATGCTCAGATCAGATAGGGCACTCTCACCCAGGCAGGCAGTGGAAGGGTTTTCATGCTCTGTGTCATAGCATATGGATATATGAGTTCATTGTAATAACACCAGAGCAGATCTTCAGCTGCCATCACAGCAGTGCAGTACTGTCCACCACTATACTTGGTTGTACCAGGTGAAGACTTATGCACTGGTTTTAATCAATTGGTTTGCTCTGCCTGTTAGGTATTGTCTTTTGAACTTAATAGCTGATTTAATTAGGGCTCATTCAACCACACGGTGTTTGCATGAGGATACAAATCCTTTAAGCTCAACAATCCTACATCAAGTGGAAAGATCACACCTGCTTCATTGATTACTCATTCCTTTAAGTCCACAGTATTTAAGTACTTGCATATAGCTGAGTGCCTGTGTGCCCCAGACCAGCTTTTTGTGTAGCTTGCATGAGCTCACTGAAAGGTCTCGCCACCATTTCAAGGTTATACAAGGTGTTCAGAAAGTTCATTGCATTCAGTTAACTGTGTCTTCCCTGCTCCCCTTTCTGCTCCATCTCTATCAGGTGTCAGCTAAAGCCACGAAAAGATAAGATGTAATTTTCAGGTTGCTTTTTTGGGAGGATGTGGCCCTTTCTCCAATGTGTAGGGAAGCAGCAGGAGACTTCCAAGAGCCTCTGTGGCTGCAGGCATCGGAAAGGGAAGGATTACTGCAGAAATCTGTGGGCTGTCTCTGTTCTAAGGGTGTTCTCAGCTTCTGGGGATCAGTACATATTTAAGAAGAGGAGTTTTCCTGTAGCTTTGAGTGGGAGTGAAATCCATGGCATGCAAGTCTTAAGGGAATTGAGGTTGGTGCAGTTTCTCCGTCCAGCAGCCATGTTCTCAGCTGCTCTGTCTGATGCCAGACCTTGGTTTGGGCTTATCTTCTGACAGGTCATAGAGGGCATTTCCAAGTGATGGACAAGCTGAGTTGCAGGAGGAGAGGAGCAGGAGCACCTCTGAAAAACAGCAAGCTCCACACTGGCACCAGAAGCAGTTGAAGGACCATTCTGGGTTTTCTAGAACCCGCAGTCTGAGAAGAAGATGCATGGTTTGTTTCTCAGGTGACCTGAGTCATTTCTCAGGCTGAAATGAGTTGCTTTGACATCAGATGCAGGTTTTCAGCCTTGATGCTGGTGGCTGGACAGCAAAGGAGGCATTACCAAGGCAGCCTCATGGTCTTCTGTGGTTGCTGTGTGGTTTCTGCACAGTCCCTGATGCTGTGGATGGATGGTTGCATTTTTGGGCATCCTAAGCTGACCTGGCCCTGCTCCTGGGGATGCTGATCCAGCAGATGTAAGGGAACATGCCTAAGCAGCTGTAGAAGCTGACTGATGCCTTGAGTCAAGAGTTGCCTCAATGAATTGTAAGATGAGGTTGAGAGGGACGGAGAAGGAACTGAATCCTCCTGAGTACATCCATGTCTCCAGAGCTGCGATGAGCACCCTGGATCAGTCTATGACCTCCAGCACCTCATGCCCTGATGTATTTCACCTGCAGGCTTCCTGAACTGCACCCCTATACCTACTACTTTGCCAAACATAAATTTAAGTCATGTTTCTATATGCATAGATATGAGAGCTTTTGAGGAGGGTGGAAGGGGACCCAGCTTCAACAACTCATTTTAGATGGTCACTTCAGCAACAAAAACTCGGTTGCAGGAATTTAGCTCCTCTGTGCCTTGTCCTGAGACTCCTGGATCCATTTGTTCTTGGAATATTAATTTCCGTTTGTTTTCAGTGCTGACTTCAGACTGCATTGGGGGAGCTGTAAGGGCAGGGACAGCAGTGGGTTCACCCTCCCTGCCCCGCAGGCAGCAGTAGTGATGGGACAGCTCTGTCCCTGCAGCAAAAACCCAGGGCAACCCTCCAGGCTTGGATAGCCTTGCTTGGTATCTGCATAACTATCCAGCTGGGAAAGCAACTGCTCTGCACGGCATTCCAGCTTTCCCAACTGTCTTATTGGAAGTGAAACGTTGCAATAATGAGGTTTATTTTATACCCCAAAGCCATCAGCTGCTTTCGGGCATATGCCTGGAGTGGGATGTGGAGTTACTGCTCCTCTACACCACAGTTTCGCTGTTGAAAGGTCGAAGTAAAGCTGAGAGAAACTGATTTAGGCAGTGTCGTTCTGCAAGTGTTTCTGTTCAGGTCACCATCAGCTTATTTGGGCTGTTCCTGAGCTGAGCATTGCTTACAGAGATGCTGGTGTAAATGCAGAGGAAGGATAAGGAAGCTTGGCTCTCCATTCCTCCTCCATACACCCTCTGCTGAGCCTGGCGAGGCATTTCTGCACAGGCAGGATCGGGCTCTTCTGGTATCTCCTTGTTTGTGCCAGTCATATAGGCAGGATTTAGCCCTGCAGGCATTACAGAGTGCTGGAGGTGGTACATGGCAGGACAGGACTCAGATCCTGCTGTTAAAGCGCCTTTCTAAGATTAAGCAGATGACAAATGTTCAGTGGGGGAGCATGAACACTGCAGTAAATGAGTCCTTGGTGCTCTGGGGCTGTGGCTGCTGTTGGGACCCTTTTTCCCTGTTTCAGGTGGCAGAGGGACCCCATGCAGGCTGCTCAGAATCTGACCTTCTGGTCCTTATCCAGCCCATGTTCCAGTTGGATGGTGATTTGTTGGGAAAATCTTAAGATGCACCCAAAACCGGACAGAAAAAGTCCACAAACTACCCATATTCAAGCTCTAAAAGCCTTTCCTTTGAGCCAGCCATCCGGTGTCAGACATCCCTGTGCCTGCCTTGGTTCAGTTGGTCACTACATCACTTTTTTTGGATCTCAAGGCAGTGATGGTCACAGCCTGCAGTGAGATGGGGAGAAAAGTGTTTTCTTGTATGCTTGGTAATCCCATTGAATGCAAGGGGTGGTTTTGGTACAGCAGAGGCGAAAGCCTGCCTCTGCTTGGGATAACTTCTTCCTTGCAGAAACCACCATGGATCAAACTCTGCTCCTGCTCTTATTCTGCATGCCCAGAAAAACCTGAATAAATAGTTCTGAGGTTTACACCAGGCAGTGTGGAGTAGGATTTTATCCCTATCTTCAGCTAAACTAAGGATTATCCCTTTATCGTTTCTGTTCCATAAATATTTCTTTGAGCAAAAAGAATATCGTGTCAAATGATAGCTGGGATTTTGGTCAGAACTGCATAATTTATTGCATCTGATTCAGCAAATGACTATTCCTAGAAATGAGCATGCCAGGGCATGAGGAAAATGAAGAACAAAGAAGGAGCATGCAGTATAAGGTAAAGCAATTCAGCTGCCAGGGAAAGAGAAAGCAGTAAATGAGGGAAAACTTACATAATCATCTCTTCCACGCAGAATGGGTACCTCGGTTTTATTTCCAGCTTCCTTACATTAGAGAATCTTATTTTAGGACCTTTCCTTGAACATTTGCACTTCACGCCTACAAGAGAAAGCATTTTCTCATGTGCTTGCAAAGCCTCCCGCATACCAAGCGTCCCTTCCCTGTGCTCATCTAAACTTCTCTTTGGGTTTTCAAGCCCTGGTGGGAAAAGCTGGATTTTGTAACGCTGTTGAGCTTAAAAAGTGTAATATTTTCTTTGCTCTGTCTCAGGAAAAGGTAGTGACTCCCTGGGAAATACCATTTATGTTCTGCGGCTTTGTAAATATGAGAGGTTCTAAAGTGCACCTGCTGAGATTTAATGTAATAGTATTCAACAGAAGGAAATGAAAGAGTCAGAACTCACTTTAAGCAGAGCAAAATGCACATCTGATCCACTTTCTCATTCACTCCTATTTCCCCAGGACTTTGTCGGACTTTGTCGTTCCTCTCCATGAGGATGCTGTGATGTTTTCACAGCCAGACAAAAGCTGAGATTATTTTAATCATCATCTTTGTGCACAGCAGAAAATGCAGCCTGGCACTGGTTGCAATTCGTGCTATCACATCCAATCCAGCTCTGCTCTATTTACCCTGCGAATACCACCCTGTGTTTCAAAGGAAGTATTTGAGCTATATTCCTAAATATGAGGGAACGTGGCATGACCTCCCACACCGGGAGCAGGGCTGTTTGCCTTGCACTGAAGGCGCAACTTTGTTGGGTTTATTTTACCTCTCCTTCCACCTTTAAAAACCTCGCAGGTACCCAACACACCGATTCAATGCATCACTCCTTCCTAAGCTGCAGGGAACAGCTTAATCCAACCCAGGGCTCTCAAGGTACAGATACAAATTACTAGAAAAGTGGTTTACACGGGAGAAAGGAGAATAAACCAATTTACCTTCTGCGCTGGCCAAGCACATCGCGATGAACAGCAGAAGCAGCGCTGCTGTCAGGAGCTTCATGGTGAGGCAGCAGGTACCTAAAAAGACGCCGGGGGTTCTCCTGCGTTTGTTGGCTCCGCGTCCGTCCTCCCGATTCCCCCGTTCCTGGGGCTGGAATTCACCAGGGAGGAGACAGCGAAGAGCGGCTCCCGGCGGGGCTGGTGCTGCCCTGGCGCTTTGCGCGCTGCCTGCGCTCTGCCTGCGCGCTGCCTGCGCTCTGCCGCTTGCCTCCCCTTGTCCTCTTTTAAAACAGCTCCCGCTGCCCTTGCTCCCGGCTCATTAATATGCAGAGCAACTCCACGGCTCCCTCCGCTTCCTCAGCCCCAGCGGGGAGGGGGGACGGTACCGGCACCCGCCACCGCTCCTGCCCCTCGGGGGGAACCCCCTGCCCCGAGCATCCCGGGGGTGGGAACGCAGCGATGGGGCGGCTGCCGCTGCCCCTGCCCAGCTGGGGCGTTCCTCAGCGAAGGTTTGCGGCGGGGGTGGGGGGGGAGAGCTGTGTGTGCTTGTATGAATGGAGCTGGTAGGTCGGGAAAAAACCCGCTTCAGGGAAGCCCGTGCTCCGCATAAACTCCTGTGCACCTCGGAGATGGGACTTGGAGAAATCGCACCTGGGAAGCGGTGTTACCTATTGACTTTGATATGAATTTATTAATATTAATGAATTTATTTGTAACAGGCTTCTAAAACCTAAAAAGAAAGCTCAGTGAATTAAATGGGGGAGGGGGGGGGATATTGTTAAGGACGTTTTTAGGTGGGTTTAGGATGTGGAATATTTTGGGAATTAAGATCAGTTTAGGGTTGTTTTAATGAACACCCCAACAGCGTTCTGCTCCATGAAAAAAGGGTAGCGACACTCTGGAACTTCATGGGTGTAAATATATGTTCCATCCTCCTTGCAGAGCCTGTTTCTGATTTCAGGAACCGCTAAAATAGCATCTTTAATATCCAGATTCCAAATTTTCGCCTGTGTAACTGGAAGTGGCTCCAATCTCCTTCCTGGTGCTGTGTTCAGAGCACATGGCAGATGAACCCCTCTGCTGACCCCCTGTTCATCTCAGCCCCTTTCCAGCACACCGCTGCCATGCTCCCTGCTCGTGCACCCATCCACCTTCTTAAACCCAACGGACCCCAGCCATCCTGCCAGCGCAGGCAGCGCTTGGGAAGGACGCGCCGTGTGCTCCCAAGCTCCACTTGCATTTTAAGCTTCCCACATGGCTTCGTTCCTGCCGGCTCCCATTGGCAGCGGCCATCCCTGCTGCGTTCCCGGCCCGGGTGTTGGCAGGCTGTGAGTACAGCCCTACCACACACAGCCTGCACGTTGCGCACAGGCAGCTGCCTTGTCCCTGGCCCTGGCTTTCATGTGAGACGTGCTGACATGCTGGGAACAGGCTGCCTGCCTCTGCTGCCCTGCATGGGATGGGGGAGCAAGGCTCGGGGGGGGGCTTGGCTGATGTGACAGGGAGCTTTTGGGGTGAAAGACATGTTTTTAGCAGGCTTTTGTGGCTGGTGCAATGGGTTGGGGAGGATGGTGTGTTAGTTCTTATTGTGTTTTGGGTGTTTGTGCTGTACAGCTCCTGAGGCTTTTATTGCACCCTGGTAGGGAGGTTTGGGGAGATGTGTTATTAAAGTCCAAAAGGACTCAATGAACAGCCTGGTGATAAAAACAGGGACCTGAAGTATGGCAGATCTCGGCTCAGACCTTGGAAATAAATCGCCATTATCCAATTATAAGAAAGAAAACTGCAGGAGAGTAGAAAGGGCTCATTTTGGTATCATTTTGGGTGCTGAGGATGCCTCCTGGGCACTTGGGAGAGTTGGCTTAAATTGATCCGCATCCTATCCGTGACTTTTGCGCCTTGGGGAAATTCCCTCCTTGTAGCCTTGTCTGCTCTGTGTGCAGGAACAGTCCCAGGAGGAGCTGTGGGAAAGCACATGCGTTTTCCCTCCCCCTCTGCTAATCAAACTTTGGGTGCAGCTTTAGCTGGTGATGATTTGAACTTCCCTCAAACCAGGAAACCCAGGTCCAGGCTTGAGAAAAATAGAAGGAAATTCCCAAGCTTTCAAAAGCAAATCTCCTTTTCTCGATTACTCCTGCTCATGTTGAAAGAGCCACGCTTATTAGCTAGTGAATAAGGCAAGTGCTGTTTTAATTCCAGTTTACATGCGGAAACAACCCTATTTGAGGCGTGTGTAGATATGGTCACTGCTCACTGTGCGCCTGAGCAATGCAGTGTCTTTATGCCAAGCGCTGGCTTTGATAGTGTTTTTTCTGACAGCTCAAAGGTGTTTCTTTCCTGGTTCTACAGGTTTTGGTGGCTATGTAAGACTGTCTCTGACATCTGGTGTACCTTGAAATGACAATGACAGAAGAAGGAGAAGTTTTAGCAAAGAGAAAGGGAAGGTATCTGGAATCAACCACAGTCTGCCCTGAAAGAAACCTTGATAATCCAGATATAGCTTATTTGTGCAAGCACGTGCTGAGCTGGTTGGCATAGTGCTTCATGTGCCTGCAGTACCTACAGCAGGTCTGCGCAGCCTCAGCAAGCGTGTTTTGGAAAGCAGGTGGTGATTCATGGGGCTGGGGAGGGCAGCCCTGGTGGAAGCATCTGTTTCAGCCCTCACAAAGCTACCTATCACACAGTAATTAATCGGGGCTCGGGTTTTGCCCTCCACAAAAGGAGTGTTTCAGAGCAGGGTTCTCACCAAGGTCTAGCTGTTATCCTCAGCTCTGCAGATGGGATGTGCTCAGAGAACTCTGCCTGTCCCCAGGGGACCAGAATCATACCTGTGCATGCAGCACCGGCTTTGTCAAGCTCATTAGAGAGCCCTTGTCACTGGCTCTGGTTTCACCTCATTAACTATTCTTTTCAGCTCTCTACCCCAGCATAAAGCTGCTTAACAAACTAAGGGTGAAGCCTGGCTTTGCATCTGAGGATCAGACCTGGTGGCACCAATGGTGATTTGCCAGCCCCAGGAGGGTGGTTTGCAGCACAGAGGATTGGGATGAGTGCTTTTCTCCTCCTAAAATATGAAGGGTTTTAGCAATGGGATTACCATTTGAAGCAAAATTGTCACCTATTCTTTCCACCTGGAAGCAGAAATATTCCAAGCTGAGCACAGCATGTAGGTGAGCTGGAGCAAAGAACTTGCACTTTAAGACACAGAGACAACCCCAAATACTCCAAGTGGGAGCTATTGGAACAGAGCAGCTCACCTCCAAAATAGGTAGTGTCAGTGTGGAAAAGGGAACACTCCAGATGAGCTGTGGGGTCTTTCAGGGGAAGGATGTTTATGTCTATGCCAAAACAAGAACTGGATGGGGTCTGTGCACTGATCTGTTGTTAGATGAAGCTTTTCCTCTTGCTGTGGGTGTGCATGACATCCTAAGCCAGCACGCAGAGAATCCCTTGGGTATTTCCCTGCATCAGGGGGATAAGATGATAATACTATTCCAGTTGTTACCATTATTGGAAGTATTTCAGTACTGCTGGCTTCAGTTGTTCAGGTTATTTTGAGTGCAGGGTGAGCTACGGTTTGGATTGACTGTCATTCAGATGTCAAAGTGTTTCATACAGGGAAGGTAAAGATGCCAGTCATTGTGAGAACTCTTTGTAAAGTGGCCTTGAAACTGAAGCTACTTATTCCTGTGGAGGCAAATGATGTGAATGGCTCATCTGAATTTAATGTATAAGGATATCTCAATCAGCCCGTCAAGGAGAAGATTAAGCATTTGAAGTGTCGCATGATGTGATATAATCCCTGCGTATCACGTCAGGAATTCAGGAGCGAATTAGACTGAAATGCTCACCAGGAAATTCAGCATTAAGGTGGAGGTGCACAGATGCAATGCATGTTGTAGGTAGCTGCTTCATTCCTTGATGCCTTTTTGGTGGTGTGACCAGATTGTGTTCAGCACCAGATGCAATGTGTTATATGGGAGGGATGCTGTGAGCCTCCCGCAGTGCGCAGACCCTCAGCCCTTGCAACAGAGCACATATAAAACTCCATACCAAGCTTGAAGTGAGGGGACAATTGCCTCAGATTGCAGGAGGGTGTCGCAAGCCTGCTCCCGTTACTCAGCAGAGGATGTGCTATGGTCAAACCCCCATTTTCACCTTTATCTCTAAGTAGCCTTTTCCTTTCCTCAATAGCCCTGAACAGTAGTTGTGTCATCTTTGCATGCGTTTGTCTATCCTAAGTTGAAAGTCAAAGCTTTGGATTTCATCTTTGGTCTCTGGAAACATGAAACATATTTCAGGGAAAACAGCTGTGTTCCCTTCCGTGGAGTTTCACAACGGATGAATCCTGCAAAATAAGGCTCGTATTGTTGTTGCAGTCACTGCTTGCTTTTGATAGTTTCTTTTTATTTCCATGATGAGATTGAATGCTAGACACTGCTCCTTCTCCTGGGAATAGTTTTAAGGCAGCTTTCTTCATAGACCTAAATTATTCACCAAGAAGGATTTTCTTTTGCTGAGATGAGGATGAGTAGGTCGGATCTGGGACTGCTGTCATAGTTTGGAGCTCTTTGAAGCTCTTTGTCATGAATCATTAAAAAGGGCTGCAATAACATGGCAAAACAGAGAACCAGCTCTTTGTGTAGGTGATCCGAGAATCACCTTTAGATATGCACAAAAGGATTAATCCTGCCTGTGGCTTTTTACATTGAGCAAGTAGTAAATTGTGTTTAATTTCCTACTGACTCATTTCCTTGCATGCTATGACTTACCATTGGTTTTCATGTACAAGTACAGTTTACACTTCATACCATTGTCTCAATATGCATCTAAGCTGCGAATGGTTGCAGGTATTTATTTTGTGCTTAATCACCCAATGAATTGGTGTTTTTTGCTGTCCCCTATGACGCTATATTCCAGAGGGAATAATGCAAGGAAAGAAAGGCAATTTGCTCAATGTGACTCACTCAGATCACTGAAAGTGCTGGCCAGAGCTATGAGAGGCCTTGACTGCGTTAGGTGGGATGAATGCTGCTTGGGACAGGGATGGAGATAGTGGCAGCCCTGTCCTTGTCATTGTGTTCTCCCCTTCCCAATTGTTTTTAACTGACTAAAAGCTCAAGAAGGGATGCTGTGTTGCTCCCTAAATGTGCAGTTAGAATATCATCCTGGCTGAGCAAATCAAGAGCAACTTGATGAAAAACTTTTCCTATTGCCCCTGGATTGGAAACAAGTTGTGCTGTCCTGATTTGCTCATCACATCTCTTAGTGTGGGTAGTTTTGGTTAATCTGTGAGTGCTAGCCCTTCAGACGAAGGGCTTTTGGGATAGAATAGGGTGTTACTTTATGTGATAACCTACAGGCAGCCTCTCTGTGTGCTTGTCGGAGAGGTGGCTCTGCTGCCAACCCATCCACACTCAAAAGCCCACGGAAACTGAAAAGTGAACCATAAGGTGTTTCATTTTGGAAGAAAATAGGACCAAATGAGATCAGCACCTGCAGTTTCTAACCCAGACCCAGGTGAACTCTTACAGTGATGGAGGGTTGTGGCAGCAGGAACCACATTCAGGCATGAGAAAACCCATTCCTGATACTTCCCCTTTTTGCAGCTTGCAGAGCTCGGCATAATTCCAAACCCTTCCAGGGATGGCAGGAATGTGCTTCAGCATCTGCCTCAGGGATTTAGCATATTCACCTTCAATGCTTGTCCCTGAATGATGAGAGTCCCCTGGAGAGCTGGAGAGCATGGTCCTGCTGCAGGTACCCACATTGCACTGGTTTTATGTGCCTTCATTCAAGAAATGGAGATTGTGGGGGGAGAGGACAGTGATGCTTTGAGCCCTTTGTGATGCAAGGGGCTGCTTGCAGAAATAGTGCCCTATTGTCTCCCTGGGCAGGAGGTGCAGTGCCTGATGCAGCGGTGACAGCCCTGTGCCAGTGATGTGGTGGCTGGGATGTGTCTCCAGCTCGTTGGGGTCTTTTACAAAGCTTTGGAAGTCTGTGGCTTTTCTGTTGTCTTTTAGGAGGGCTCTTGCATCAAATATTACGGCATGAAATGTTTGAGACATGCAAAATCACAGCAGAGCCATGCAGCGATGTCAGGTCCACCTCACTGCTGCCTCTGCTGCCTGCCTGCGCTCCTCTCCTTGCAAGGGGTCTGTTCACGTCTCCCCTATGCTATGCGCATCTCCCCATGGGTTTCTCACCTGCACAAAGCCCCTTTGCAAGGTCACCCTATGCCATCTCCATGCAGTATTGGTCCATGATGGTGCTGGTGGTATCCATAGAAGGGAGCTGCACGGGGTACCCCACATACAAGTGATTGATTAGGAAGGGGGTGACTTCCTTGCTGTGATGCGTTTTATGGTTATTCTGTCTCTGGTAGCTCCTGGCTTCATTCCTTGGACTTGGGGCTTCACCTTTCCAAAGAATCCACCCCAAATCCCTGTGTGGGTGAATACAGCACTCAGTGGAGGGTGTCTGCCGACTTTGAGAGGTTTCTTTTAGAGCTTGCTCCCACGTATCTGCAAGCTGTTTAAACTTGTCCAGTAACCACAGCAATAAAACTCCCCAGAACCCAGAATTAAAGCCATTAGATAAAAATGCCCATAATTTACAGGGATTAAGTATGGAGGTAGATGATCTCACAGCATCTTCTGTGATGACAGGATGAGGAGGTGTGCAGAAGTGCCTGTGGTGCAATCAGAGGCGGGTGCGTGGTACCAAGCACTGTGGTGGCACAGAATCTGGCTTGAGCACAAAGCCGCAGCATCTATAGGTGCCTGTGGGGCCTTGCGGGGTTTCTCCCACCTCCTTAGTGTTTGCTGCTATGTACAAAAAGCCCTTGAAAGCTTAATGAAGCGCTTTCTCCTGCAGACAGTATGGGAGCTTCCCATCTCTGTTTTCTGATGAGCTGTGTGTTGGTAACGATGGGAATTTTTCATACGCTGATTTCCATACACCCCCCACTCTCCCCGCTTTGGGATAGAAAACATATGGAATGCCTTTAAAAATAAGTAAAATGAATGACCTAACAATACAGGCTTTGAATATTTGATGGAAGATAGTAGGCTGCAATCAATCAGAGGGTTTTCTTCTGAGTAATAAGTATGTTAATTATTTACTCTGATAATTTAATTACCATATCACTTGGGAGGGGGTATAGTTATGCCTGGTTTTCCTCAGAAAATCAGTTCATTCTGGAAATCAACCAGCCAGCATTCCTGTGAGTAAACCAAGTGATGCTCCTGCTGGCACAGCCCCAGCCTGGCTTCAGGGGATGCTCCTCTCTCTGCATCTTCCACCTCCACCCATCCAGGGGGCTCTGTAACATTCCCCTTCCCAATTTAACCAGGCTGTGCTCCTTTCCCAGCAGTGGAATAGTCAGTAAGGACTTGGTGGAGAGTGCTTCATTGCTCTGGCTGGATTTGCTCACTTCTCACAGGTTTTCCACGTGGTTGCATGCTCAAATGTGGCTCTTTCACACCACCCCTGTCTCTTTCATGTGTGGCCCAGGTAAGCTGCAAAAAAGCCTGGCCAAACTCTTCACAGCCCAGTTTGCAAGCAAATCCTCCTAAGTTCATCATTCCCTTACAACACAGTGGTTTGGCCAGGCGTGCAGATCATCACATGGTGAGACTGGGAAGGAAGGGACACAGCAAGTGCCTCTGTGCAGCATCCTGCTTGCTGCACCCTGGTAACCGCCCTGCTTGGCTGGTGCTGAGGGTGCCTGCACCAAGAGCTAAAGCACAGAAAATTCACCTTGTCCTTTACTGCACTGTCATATCCAGGAACAGGTAGAGCTGAGCTTTTTATTCCTTTTCTTAATACTCCAAAAGCTCACACAAGGATGGCACATTGGAGAACTGACGTGGTGAAGAAGCACTTGTTTTTGGTGTTGAGCTTAAAGAGAAATCAGCTAGAGAACAAGGCAGGGATGATGAAATCTGTAAAGCAATGCCATATTTTGGCATGCAACACAATGTCATGGGTCTGCACATCAGCAGTAGTGACTGGAATAGGGACAGGGGCTGGCAGACTAGTGCTGCAGCCTCTGCTCTCTGCAAAACACCCCTCCAAATTCAGGGCTTTGCTGCTTTCACTCTTAGGGACAAAAATATGTCCGGCTCATGGTTCTTTCCAAAGGCCTTTGGCTGCCTCTCCTGGCAGTTGGCTGTTTCTGAAAGGCAGGCAGTTGTTGCTAAAGCGATTTGGAAGCAGAAGTGGTGATCTGGAGCCCTAATGCTGCAGGAGAGAATTAGTGCTGAGGTTGTCCCCATTGCGGATGGGCTGGCTTTGTGTTAGCAGCTCATCTGTGGAAGGAGAAGGTGGGGACTCATGAGTGTTCAGTGCCCCTCTTCCCTTCATCCCCCGTGTTGGCACATTGCTCTGTTACCAGGAAAACTTTGGAGAAACTCAGTAGCTAGCACTTTGGGTACATGTTAAGGATTATCCAAGTATCCTTCCCATTCTGAGAGCTCTCCAGATCTATTTGGCTTGAAAGAGAAGTGTAAGAGCAACTGAATTTTATAGAAGTGGCAGTGGATTGAAGGATACTCTCTGAGATGAGGGTACTGAAGAGTTAATATGAATTTCAGTCAAGAAGACCTTAAGAAGGGCAGAGGGAAAAGAGATTAGCTGACCTCTTGCTTTGCTCATGAAGATGAGACAACGAGCGAATGTGATGAGATCAATGGAAAAATGAAAGGGAAATGAGAAATCAAAGGAAATGCTGCTTTACGGTTTATTTCATATGGTGAATTGGGTAATTTTCCCTTCAAGGGATCAAATATTCTCTTATAATTTTAACAGAGCTGGATAACTCATGACTGCAAAGGTGAAACTCGTGATTGAGTCTGATACCCCGCAGGGGTTCAAAAGGAAACGATCCATTCCAGGTACAAGCAGTGGGATGCTACTGGATGCCCCCTGCCTTGGTGCTCTTCAGAAACCATGCAGAGCCACAGCATCTGCCAAAGGGCGGCCTCCTGCAGTGTTCAAGGTCTGGGTTATCAGAGCCGTGAGTCCAGGCACATCAACTGCTTGATATCAACGTCTCATAGATGCCTTCCTCCTTCAGGTCTGCTAACAAAACAGCACTGCAGATGCTCAAAACCAAGACAGAGGAAAGGATTTCATCCTTCGCTTTCAGCATTTCTGTAACACTTCTGGGGTCACGGTCCTCATGCCTTAAAACGCTTTCTGTTACTTCAGATTAGCTGCGGGCTTTGGGAAGTTGCTGAGCCCAGCACAGCATCCTAATTAACTTGTCCTCAGAAGTACTTTCCATGAGGCCTCCTCCCCTGCAATAGCTGTGGTCCCCACATTTCTCCAGAGGCCAGATGTGGGTTTACTTCCTTTTCTTTTAAAGCAGATTGCTGTGCCCACTCCATAGCTTCGGGGCATTGCTGTGCATGTGTCCTACACTCCCACGTCTGCTTCTGCAACCACCAAACCTCTGCCCAGCTGGAAATCAATATGAAAAGTCTTTCACTGGGGGCTGGTTTTGCCCCTGCCCCAAGGTACCTCCTCTGGTCTGAAGTCTCAACCACCAACTGGTAGTGGGCTGGTGCTGCTGGAGGCCAAAATGAATGATTTATCTTTGTGCTACTGTCATGGCTTCTCTAATTAACTCCTTCACCCTCATAAATTCTTCATTAGGATTTATATCTCTGCTGCTTCGCACATGTTTGCTGGTGATATCAGCTAGATTAGGCATGGTTTCCCTTCCAGGCCTCTCAGAGGGCTTTTCTTTCCCTGTAGCAATGACTTTGGCTGTGTCACGCAGCATCTCTTCCCCTTGCCATAGTGCATTTCCCATAGATACGGCACTTCGATGACACAGGAGCCACATTCAGCAGTAAGAACACCCCGACTTCAACAGCAGACAGTTAAAGCTCCAAAACAGAAACTCCCCCCGAACACAGAGAACACCACGAAAAGCTTTTCACCAGCATTGCTCTCCGTGCCTGGGTGCCAGCAGAAAGGAGGCCAGCTCCGAACAACCCCAGCCTTGCTCCACGCTCGGCTTCCAGCGCTCGAACGTGTTTTGTTTTGATACCTTATCCTTGGGTTATTCTGCTCTCTCTAATTGCATTTAGTGCCTGGCTTGGGAAAGGCTGTTCTGCTGCGAATGCAGCTGTGCCCCCGCTCCCCACGAGCCCCCCCTTTGCTCCGGAGCTGTCAGGTGGGATGATTGCCTTGCAGGGTCTGTTTTTGCCAAGGAGACGTTGGGATTGTTGGCTGGGTCTTCAAAGGTCTGCAGCGGCTCTTGATGTTCCTCACCGGAGCAAGGGCAGCGGAAGAAAGTCGCCTGGGAAACGCTCTCCGGAAGTGGAGATTGGATTTTTTAATGCTCTTGAATAGCAAAATACAGTGCCTAAGTATGAGAAGCAGCCCACACAGCCTGTAGACATGTTTGTACCCAAACAAGCCCACGTTGTACCCAACGTGCTGATTTCTTCAGCACGTAAATGGCTCCGAATAAGGTATTGGGTAAGGCTGGCTGCAGAAAGACGTAAGCCAGGATAGGTTTGACTTTCCCACAACACTAGCTTGAGCTTGTATCCATGATAGTGCTGGTGGTGGTCAGGAGGGTTATCAGCAAAGAATGTGATTATTCATTTGACTTGCAAGTGTAGGACAAGGTGGCCTTGTTTCTCCTGAAGAGGCTCTTAAAATGGGCCAATTCAAGCTCTGTGATGGTTTCCTCCCTTCCTTTTACCCTCATAATAATGTTTAAGGGCATTTGCAGTAACAATAAGCTTCTTGGAAATTTCTCTTTTATTCCTTGTGTAAACTCTGGATGCAGCAGACAGCTGAGGATATAGCACACCAATGTCACTTTTAAAGCCTTTTATATTGACCTTCATACACCTCTGGGCCTGCCTCTCTCCACTGCATACAACTAGCATCTGGATTTTCATTCCAGCCCTCTTTTTCATCCCTGGCCTTGTCTGCAATTTGCTTTGGTGTTACACTTGGAGTTGCAGCAGTGGGAAATCTCACTGATGAGACCAGGTTGAAAATGTGCTGCAATTTTTTTTCTTGATGTCAAAAACCTGTTGTTTTAAGGTATAATCTGTGCCTCTGTCTGCACAAATCCATCTGCAGCTGAAGCATGAGAAGACAAGTTGATCTTTAACATTCTTTATCTCCTGTTTTGTGCTGCTAGGAGACAATTGCCAGGGCGAGGCAGCTGGATTTTGCACGTCGTCTTTAGCAAATGCAGCCGTGATGAACACTGGGGCCAAATGTAAAGGGTTCTGTGTCATTCTGGGGAAAACCAAGAAGAAACCAAGAGGTTTCCAATAGCCTTTAGCTTAATGTCCTTTGTTTTCTTTAACCTCAAAGGGCAATGAGCAAATGTTTTCCGCAGTGCTTTGGTGTTTCCTGTGCCTCAAACCTGTACAGAATCTATGACATTAAATATGAAATCAAGTCTGTAGACAGCCATAGTTCAAGCATTTACAGGGTTGCTACCTCCACAACGGCCCAGGGAGCCCATCCGGGATAGGGCAGGCATGTGGTTTAATGTCTTTATGCTTCAAAAGCATCTTCCGGTGTTTGCTGGATGTGGGATTGATGGGATTGAATATTGCACATCGTTTGAGGAATGCCTTCAACAGAGTAAGCCACATATCAGAACTTGAGGACATGTAAGTCAGTGCAACTCCATCGTTGCTATGGAACATTCTGGTTCTTTTCAGTGCCTATTTTTAGCAAACTCAGTGGCCGAATCTTGTGTCTTTCCCTTATTTGTTCAAGGTGCATGTTGTAAATCATCCCTGATTTTGACCCATGAAGGAGAACTAACTTGACAAATCCCTTTCTGTATTAATTTCTGCCAAACACTGTTTATGACAATGGGTAGGTTGCTGATAGCTCTGGCTTTTGTTGCCTGGAACTCGGTGCGTTTGTCATACATTCAGCCTGAGTCCATACAGGCGTCTTTCCTTGGCTGTTTGCTTCTCATGTTAAGACTTGTGTTGTATAGTGAAGAATTTGATTTATTAAGAGATGCTTTATAATATAGTAAGACAGATGTCAGCAATGTTTAATAACTCCATAAATTTTGCATCTTGAGCGCATTAAATGTGCAGGTATTTGATTCATGATGAAGGCATCCTGCACCAAGACAGCACTTTAGTAACCTGATAATGTGAGCAGCTCTAGCCAAGTTCTTATGGAAATGAAGTTATATGATTGCACTGTCTCTCCTCTTCTAAAATAAGTGTTTAAACTTGATATCTATCTCCAGCTAGTCTTGAGAGGACTTATAACACACAGACAGTTTCTGACAGGTTGTAAGTGACAGCGCTGGTCACCTGGGTGTGCCTGATTTTCTCTGTGGCATGTGGGAGATGGGGAAGGCCTGAAATAGCTGTTTAACACTGTTGTGCTCTGCCTGTGTGCATTTACCTCCACAGAAGTCTGAAGTACAGCCTGTGGCCCTGCCTGGAGCCTTCCTTTAGAGAGATAGCGGCTGCAAGGGCTAAATAAAGCCCTAAGGACCTTTTCAGCATTCATTTATGCTTTTCTGCCCTACAGAAAAGCTTTCTCCTCCTATTTCCAGGGAGGTATCCCTGTGCTTGTCTGTCTTTGCTTGTCTTCCCATCACTGACAGGTTCCTAAAGCTCCTGGGGCTGTTTCCAGCCCACATGATGCTCAAGAGCCAGGGCCCTGGGCTGGGAGCACAGAGCCTTGGGACATGCTGCTCAGCTTGGGGGGCAGCCCCAGGCGATGGGTTTCCATCCACAGCAGCTCAGTGTCGAAATCACATGCAGCCCTCTCATCTTGTTCTCCTCATCTGTAAATCAGCAGTGCGAGTTTGCTTTCAGAAATAGGTGGAGGGTTAATGACTTCAAGCAAAGATTGTGAACTATTATATATATATAAAGTTCAATATAATTACTCAAAATTAACATAAACCTTCCTTGTGCTAGGGCTAGTAAATATTTGTTTTCCAAGGTGTAGACTCACAAAACTCCAATATTAAGCATATACATAAAACCATATATTTAAATATACATACATATATACATAAACGTATATATGTTTAATATTTGAGTTTCTTTCCTAGTGAAAAACAAGGTGCATAGAGACAGGGGAGCAAAGGTGACATGTCCCTATCTGTGGCAGGGGAACACTCCTGGATCCTGTACCATAGGCTTGTGGGGACAAAGTCGCACAACTGCTAAGGCAGTTTCTAAACCTATCTTTGCTGCTATGCTTAAAGCAAACACACTCACCCCAGCTCTCCCCCCATGAACACAGTTTGCTTTTGTTCCTCAGCCATTACTACTTGCTGCTTTCACCTTGACACGTTTCCTGTGCAACCTCCCTCCTTGCATAAGTTGTTGTGTGGGTAATAAAGCACTCTGCCCTCTCCTTGAGCCCTGTGGGCACAGGCAGAGTGGTCAGAGCAATTGGAATTCCAGATCTGTGTTTCTGAGCCCTCCCACTTTCCTTTGCTTAGAGATATATACATATATATATGTGCTGGATTTCAAGCTTAATGGTAGGATTTTAGGAGAAAGCTGCGTTTGAATCTATGATTTTAAATATCCAGATTAGGGGGTGTTCTCCATCACCTCGGTGAATGTGTTCATGCCGTGGGATCCAAAGGAATCCCCTCAAAAATCAAGCAACTTCAAATCAGGGTTTCCTGTGAGTTGTAGGTGAGCTGGCAGCGAAGATTTAAATGGCAGATGACAAAGTTCATTGCAGTAGTTTTGAAATATGGACCTATAAATACCCAATTTTCTCCATATGCAGCCAAGTGTCTCCCTGTCTATTTATTTTGCACAATTCAAGTGGATCAATTTTACTGAGGCTGGCTTTAATATACCTTTTTCCAGTGGAATTTAATTCAACATAAACCCTCCTACTTATTGTTTTGTTCGTATTTCTTCATTTGGATGCTTGTGCAAGGAAAGGTTGAGAGCAGTCAGAAACTACTGGAAGCAAAATAAATGTTCTCTAATCTCACTTCAAGCCCAGACTGAAATGTTATTAGTATTTTTGGGTTTGTCTGGATTAGTTTCTTAAGAAGCTGGAGCTGTTCAGGTCTAAATAGACTATTAATTTAGTAAAACACAACCTCTCCAGGGACTGAGCCAAAAGGGTATTGCATTGCTTTGCTTTTCTCCCATGTGCACACAGGTTTCTGGGGTAGATACATCCCTCCTTTAAACAGCAAATGATGTGAGCAGATCTGTGAGCACCACTTGTGTTGGCACCACATGGCAGCAACAGGTGATGGGCACCTTCAGCGTCTCTTCCTCCTCCTCACCATGTCCTTTGCTACATGTTTGGTTTAAGAAATGTGGGCTGGAAGCTGCTAAAGCCTCATTGCCTCCACCACAATGTCAGTTTGAATCTTAGCTTATGGTGATGACTATTATTGCCCTTTTCAACCAGAGTAATTCTTTCATTCCTCTAAAATCTGCTGTCTTATACTTTTACCCAATGAGGAGACGCTGATATGGGAAAAAAAGATGTTTTTCTGGGGTATTTGATTATGGAGAAATCTGTGAGCACGTTCAAAGGATTTATGGTGGAGTTTCTACACTTGTGATGCCGCAGCTTTCCTGGATCACCTGGGTGAAGAGAGGGCTGAGGAAGGAGCAGTACAGGAGGGGAAAAGGGGGATTTGTTTATTCTTGTTTCTTGTAATACAAGAATGGGCATGGGGCACACAAAGACAATCCTGTTTTAATTGGAAAGATTTGGTTTAACTTTGTACCTGGTGCATAAATCACTGAGATAAGTCACAGCCACAAGCATATAATTGGGTTGGAAACAGAGGTGGACAGCCCTGAGAAGATGGGGTTATTGGTTACCACTAATGTTGGTCCAGATTAAAGCTACACAGAGTGCCCAGTGAGTGCTGGCTGGATGCTGGTGGAGACTGTAAAGCAGTTATCTGCCTCCTTCCCATCTCCATTGCCAGGTCTCAGCAGTGTCCAGGACCCCCTGTGTTCCCATGTGTGCGCAGTTCAAGCCATGGGGGGGGAAAAAAGCAATTTGAAAGTGTTGACTTTGGCCATGGAGGCTGAATTTCCAATGGAACAGTGCTGACCAAAGAGGTTCGGTGTTATGCTGGAGGAGCCCATAAAATAAAAATGAACTGTCCCAGTGGCCTTCCTCTTGCTGTAAGAGACAAGTGGCCAGCTCCTGCTCTGGCACCCTTGGTACCCCTTCAGCATACCACAGGGTTTCTACTGGAATCACTGCACCGGAGTCACTGGCAATGCGATCTGGCTCTATGTGTCCTCTGCTTGAGCAAAGGGATGTGGTGGGTCCTTCCTCCTGCTCTCTGAGCACGCTTGATTGCAGCATCTGGTTGTAAGTGTGAGAGTAATTCCTTGTGGGCTTTTGCATTGGTGGTAGGAAAAAGATTGCATTTTGTGAGGTTTCCATAAGTGACACCTGCACTTCAACAGCTGAAATGCCCCAAAGCAGCTTGCTTCTCATTACTTGAGGGTTTTATTAACCCTTTCCACAAGGATGGCTTCTGTGGCTATTGAATGATGGCAATGTTTGGCTTTTAGGACTGGCTTTACATGGAGATGAGCAAGATCAAGCTGAATTTATAGCCTATTGCCCTCCTTTTCTCCCATATAACTCATTCAGGATGTAGGAGCTTTTGGAGGTGTGTCTCTCCCCATGGCCTCTTGAAGGACTCTGCCGGGATGGCTCAAATACAGCCATGTCCTTGTTGACAAGGTCTTACCTTAGGCTTCTTACAGAGCCAATAAATGGGTCAAAATCTCAGGGGTTTAGGTCACTGTTGAAAAGAAAACCTGCTTGCATTCAGGGACAAAATACTTTCCCAATTGCAATGAATCTGCCAAAGAAAATGCATGTAAGCTATTAGGGAGGAAATCAGAATGAACTTTCTTTCTGAGATCAGATTAGTAAAGCCTGGAAACATGGAGTAATTTGTCTCTTGCATGAGCCACATCCAGAATCAGCAGCAATAAGTCTCAGCTTAAGCAAACAGCAAATTTTTCTCAGTTCTTTTTCTGTTTCCATAGTTTTTGATAGGAAAATGGAGTTTACACATAGCCCTGACATTGTTAGTGTTCTTCCAGCTGCTTTCTATTTGTGAGAATGTGTGTGTGTCATATTTACTTGTACTCTTTAAATAACCACAGCTGTATTAGTACCTCCTTACAACTTCCCTAAACACAGTACTATTTTGGGAGGAACATGACAATTTTGCCGAAGACATGGACTGTTCTATAAAATGGCAAAGAAAGGGAAGGCAACGATGATAAGTGCTGCTGAGCAGAATGTTTCTGGAGAGTCTGTAGAAAGAAAATGTCCCTTTGCAGAATCAATGTTTGCAATGGGCATATATCAGTGCTGTGAAGCACTTTTAATTTCCTTTGGAAAAATGAAATTGATTTCCTACTCTTACCAGAAAGGCATTTCTCCATTTTCTCTTTGCTTACTATCAGGGAGCAATGTGGTGAAATGTCTTCTAAGTGAGCATGTAGAAAGCAGTTGAAGAATCATCCTCAGTGCTCCTAAAATGGTTTTATTTTATTATACCTTTTTTCTTCATGTTTTACTTAATGTCCTGAGGTGGGATGATCTTGTTTTAAACATTATACATTTTTGTGGGAAAGGAGTTCCATGTTCTTATGCCAAAGTAAACATTGTTTTAATAATACTCCCTCTATATGGTACCGGGGGGGTTGCACCCTGCTCTGTCCAAGCATTTAATCATCTGTACAACTTTGAGCATCTGAATGAGCTTAAAATGGTTTCTGTGCTTAGAGCATCACAAAACACAGGGCTAATTTTAACCCCTGTCAAGTGCTTTTCTGGTTCAGCCTGGAATGTCCAACTTGATGTATGGAAAAAGTGGTTTGACTTTTGCCTCCCCCTAATATTTCTAGGCATAGTAATAGGGACACTGATACAATTAATGCAACAGATTATTGTCCAGTTTGGGACTTCTCAGAGCTTTTTTCCCCACTTGCTTCTGAACAAGCTTCCAGGAAAACACATCTCCATTGCTGAAGGTATTGCTGTGATTCACGACTCCTCCATATTTTCCAGCAGAAAAAAAAAAAGGCTTAATCCATTTAAGTCCCTTCCAACTTAATTGGTGTGTTTAGCAGTTTCCAGTAATAAATACTATTACATCTGTTCCATTGCTTCCTGCTGAAAAGTTGTTTTGATTTTAATTTGTTTCGGATGATTCCCCCCAGCCTCCATTTGGGGAAATCATTGCCTTTTAATTAATTTCATTTGGAGCCTGACTCTGCTGTTGGTGTTTCCCTGTGCTCGGCTGCAGCTGCCTGCACCACACCTGCAAGAGCGTCCACCTAAAAATGCACCTTGGTAAATATAGAGTAACACAATCATGGAATGGTTTGGGTTGGAAGGGACCTTAAAACCCATCCAGTTCCAACTCCCTGCCATGGGCAGGGACACCTTCCACTAGAGCAGGTTGCCCCAAGCCCCATCCAACCTGGCCTTGAACACTGCCAGGGATGGGGCAGCCACAGCTTCCCTGGGCACCCTGTGCCAGTGCCTCAGCACCCTCACAGGGAAGAATTACTTCCTAATGTCTAAGCTGAAGGTTGTCATGCTGCTGTTGGAGTTTTTACACAGAGCAATTTTTTGAACTTTCATATATATAGCATCTTTCACTTTCTCTGCATCCCAGTTGCTGCATTTGTGAATTGGACACAGCATCGCCAATATCTACTGCAGTGCTCGCAAAATATTCACACGTGTTCTTTGAATGACAGCCACAGAGTATTGCTCTGTGCTCTCCTTATGAAATATGGCAGGATGGAAGCTGTATGTGCTGTCCTTTGGCTGGTGGCTGCAGGGTTTTTGATGGTGTGGAGGCACGCTCATAAATCCAGTCATTGATGGGCACATTTCTTATGTCAAGGATCACCACAAATCTCTTGCCAGAGGAAATAAATCTGGTTGGACACAGCTTTCGGTCCCGACAGCTGAAGTTTGATTACCTGAAGCTATTCCTGATTTATTTTTTAATCACTCATACAAGCGTGTTGCAAATAACTGAGTGACTTTGGCAGCTTTTTCATCCATATGAAAATGCAACTGCAAATCTCAGTCCTGTATTGATTAACTGTTGGTTGTGATTGCTTTTATTTTACTACTTTGCTGCCCAGTGTTTTTGTAGACTCACCTTTGGTGAACTTAGAGCTGGAGTTGCACACATTGCACAGAGGATTCCTCCTTCCAATTTAACCTTTTAATTTCCCATGGATACATCTTACTGTGGAGTTCATTTTCATCTCAGGATTTCTTGTGGAATTCTCAATTGCAGGGAATGTTCTTGGCATGCTGTGGGCTTAGAATGTCCCCTCTGCTTTGCTAGTGAGGAGTGTGTGGGGTCCAAAGACACAGCCAGGCAAACCCATACTCCCTGAACTGCAGAGGAATCAGATCTTTTCCCTAGGTTCCCAGTCTTAACACTGCAGCTCTCTCTGTGATTTATTTTAGGTCAATTCCTGCTGGTGGTGACAAGTGGTTTTGGGTGATCTGTGTGCTTAATATAACAAGCAGAATCCGCAGGGAATGTTATTTTTCTTGAGTCATGGATTGGTTAGTGACTTCTATGTCTTGTGATGCACAACTGGTATATGGATTTGAGGAAAACCACATGCACATGTATTGTCAGCAATCCCTTCTTCAGAGTTTGGTTGTATTATCTTCTTCCTTTACAAAGTGCCATTACACCTCGAACTATTGACAAGGCAAAAAATTGAAGCTTCTATTAAGGCTTTTTTAATTTCTTCTGGGATCCTTGGACTAAATTAAAAGTTTATGGAGGGGTATCATGTGAATTACAGACTCCTACTCACACAGATGACTGTTCAGTCGATGCAGGGTGGCCCACACGCTGCCAGGGCTGTGCAGAAGATGTTTTGATTTCCATGCAGAGCTGGGGAGCTAAGGAGCAGACAGACCTGGGAGCAAAACACATGGTAGCTTCTTGTCCATAAAACTAGGTTTTCCAATGGGACTAAACACTCTGAAGGCATCTGCTCCAGTGGGCACTCTGGTGACGTGCTGGTACCTTCTAAACTCTATTAGTGCATCTACACACAGGCAAATCTACCCAAATCAAGTGAACTATTTTAGCAGTTTTGGGAGTCATTTCTGCCCCTGTGCATCTCCACCTCGGGATGAGCTGCACTGTTCCTCCTGGCTGTTCTTCAGCCTCCTGAGGCCCAGGGCTGAACCCTGGATTCTATGTTACAGAGGTGCATCATTAACCTTCCCCACTAAACATCTGGTCCTGCTTGATGTTACTATCCTCCATCCAAACTTTGCAAACGTCCCTAAGTATTTTGGAGTGCTTGTCACTGTGAAGAAGGACCGGCATCTTGATGAATAACATCATCTGCAGTGGAAGAGCGGAAATGGCCAGTAGATGAGGTGAGTTTCAGTGGGGAAGACAGAAGCAATCTGGATGAGGAATTAGAGGGATGGGATGCTCGCAGATGCGCACCGACACCTGCCGGAGAGCTGGGGTAGCCTCTTGCCATGGACGAGGTGGGAGAGGTTTCTAGGACAACTGCTGGGCTTTGGGAGCAGGGAAAGAATGAAGCCAAATCTTAAAGTCAGATGAGGAGAAAATGAGTAACATCTGCTGAGATGTGTGAAAGAGCCATTTGTGCTCACTGCAACCTGAAGCGTTTCTCCTGCAGCCACCAAGGGCGTGGGCCAGGCTCGCTGTCCCCACACACATGCTGGCCAGGGGTGTCGTTTGGGATGATTTATGTGCTCATTACAGCCACAGCTCTGGACAATGCCCTGTGCTTCACTGCTGTATCCCCCAAGGCCTTGGCACCCATATGGGGGCTTTGCTTCACTTCTTTTCATGGAGAAAAGCCTCTGTCCTGCCCGGAGGCTGCAGAGAGCTGAGGTCCTGGGGATGCTTCTGCTGTAATTTTGTTAATTATATCTATGGGTGATGAATAACAAGTTTCTGT
Source organism: Psilopsiagon aymara (assembly GCA_024733675.1). NCBI lineage: Eukaryota > Metazoa > Chordata > Aves > Psittaciformes > Psittacidae > Psilopsiagon > Psilopsiagon aymara. The sequence goes on along the minus strand of JANRGW010003853.1, from coordinate 13,384 downwards.
CATTCTTTCACTCCTGTCCCATCAGTGCACAGAGCTGCACATCGTCCACATCTCCCTGTGGCTGCCTTCTCCCTGCTGATGAAGAGTTTGAGTTTCCCCTTGACTTTGATAAGGGGTGAGTAACATTCTCTGCTTCTCCTGCTGGCTCCTCTGCTATTTTAACAGCTCAGTTTTCGGCCTCTAAATAGGCTGTTTGCTGCGATGCAGAATGTAGTTGGGAATGTTGGAGTTGGAGGTAGTGATCGGTCCAGAAGGATTGCACCTGCGGTAGCTCATCAGTGGCCGTTTCACAGAGCTGAGATTAGGAAAGCACACAAAAGAGGGAGCAATTTGGAAAATGAGGATGAGTGGCCCTTGGTTTCTAAGAGCAATTATGTTTTCACAGCTGTGCTGCTTGCCCCAAATGCATAGAAATCAAGTCAAAACCAAACTCTGTTAGCTCAAAGAAAATTAACCTTCATATCTAAGCTCAATGAGAAATAAACTTACTTTCCCTTCAGATGAACAATGTAGTCTTGACAAAAACCCTGGCTACAAGTTCTGTTGTAATTATGTTCTTTGTATTAAAGTTTGTCAGACCAAACAAAATAAATAGGAAAACAGGCAGGGCAATACATATATTATTCTTGGAATAAAGTTTGGCCCTGGTATATCGTTTTCATGCTGAAGCTGTGCCAAAATTAATCCACTGTAATTGTGTCTATCGCCAGCTCCTAGTCTAAATAAAGGAGCCAACTGAGAGCTGTTGATATAATTCTTTCGCTAACATGTTGTTGCCACCATGGAAGGACTTGGCCAGATCTCATTTCTCATGGATCAGACCAGGAGTTACTGAATTACTCAGTAAATGCAGTTTTGCTTTGAAGGCAGCCAGCGAATGCTTCCCTGCAGCTCCCACTCTGCCACTGCTAATAAAGATCTGTGGGGAGGAGGAACACAAGAGCAGTTCCCTTCTTATCTGCAAGGAGTGTTTGTGGTGAGCAAGGGGAGCTGCTGGGCCAAAGCTGGGTGGGATGGGAATAAATCTGTGCCAGGAGGCAGGGTGTGCTCTGAGGGGCTTATGGAGGTCTAGGGGAGGCCTAGAGTTAGGCTGAGCAGTGGATGCTGCTCCTTTGCACCAGGTCTCAGCTTAGGCTGGGAGCTGGGTTTAACTTGAGTTCTTCCTTTAACCAAGCAGCATCATTTTGGCTGGTGGATACTGAGGATTAGTTGGCATTTCTGATAGAAAAATCCCTCTACAGAGTGATACAAGGAGGGAGAAGGACTTGTTTCTCATAAGGATGGGATTTAATCCACTGTGCTTAATCTTTAAGAGTGTTTTTAAGGGACTCACTTTGCATCTGGCTCTGCCCTGCCTGCCCTTACAGAAGGGAGGCAGCCCCTGGCTTTTGCATCCTTGGGTGCCTGGTGTACCAGCATCAGTGTCACAGAGATATCCTCTGCACCCTCCCTGAAGTCAGGCTCTTCTACTCTCTTTAAAAGCACCAGATTCTTTTCTCTTTTGCTTCATTTCCATGAGTTTCCTCTGTCCCTTTCCTCCATTTATGCTGCTTTTTTTGGATGCTCGAGGGTTTTCTCCGCATAAGATGTGAAGCAAAACCCATGCTGGCCTCACGATTAGGAAGGGCAACTGGCTGGTGATGAATCAGATTAATGGGATTCTTTTAGCATAAGGGTCTCAAGAAGCTTTCCAAAGCATGACCTAATCCCATGCCAGGCAGCAGAAAGCACTGGTTTGGAGGTGTCCCCAAACAGCTTGCTTTAAGTTCATGCAATTGCAAAAGATGCTAGGGGAGCTTGGCGGATGGAGCTCCACAAACTATGTGTCACCAATGTAATAGAAACTGAGAAAGAAATAGTTGGACCCACATTCCTAAAGCTATTAAGCAGCAGAAGTGAAAAAAAATCCTCTCCTATGTTTGATGCGTTTTTCCCTAAGCGACTATTACTTGTTTCTTTGCATCCAAAATAGGAAATCATCAATAATATGAAATCCAAAGGAAATAAGAGAAAATAAGTAGGTAGGACAGGGTACTAAGGAAAAGTTAAATACTTCAGCAAACCTTGTCTCCTTCCATATAATGTGGAATAGTCCAGCTTTTGCCATACACTGTTTATTTTATGTTCTTTGCAGTTCATTGTTTGCTCCATTGGAAAAAGGTTTAATTTTTCAGCCTGTCCCTATGTCAGATCAGATGTTCCTCAGTGTTCTCCCCTCTCTTTCCAAGGGGCTGAGTTCACTTGGCTGTTTCCTGGGAACAGTATTCATGGGAGAGCCATTCATTTAAAGGCTCTCTGTGGTTTTAAATGAAGGGTTAAAACATACTCCCTTCCTCATTAATTTTTTATGCATTAAAGTCTAACTGGCTCTCTAGGATATTGCCCATGTCACCCTGGCTGTGGCTGTAGGCACATCCTTGTCCCCCAAGGACATGTTGCCTCATCTCCTTGCTTTAGCATAGACCTTACCCATCGCTTGGAGTAGTAAAGCTGAGATCTGCCAAAACATCGTCTTGTGGGGAGGAATCCTAGAAATGAAACGGAAAATGTTGATGGTTCAAGGAGCAATTGCCCACCTGTGGGTTGATCTTTGTTCCTCTTTCTCCCTACATATTTATTTGGTTAAGGTATAACAAGCTGATTATATCTGCCTTTTCCTCCAAGGGTTCCAAATTTCTCTGTCTTACCAACAGACTGGGAAAGAGGGAGAGAAACCAACAAAGGCAATTCACATTGGTAAGGATTTGCTCTTGATTCGGTGGGGTTGGGGAAGTGCCATCTCCTGCTGTCCCGCCAATGGATCTCCAGCAGCTTTGCGAAGCTGAATCAGGAGCCAGGTCCTCAGGCATTTTCCTCCTGTGAAAAGGGAGAGGAAAGCAGGGCTGGCTCCTTCTTCCAGGGGCCCTGGCTTGAGGGATTGCTCATGGCAAGAAGCAGGGGCTCCTGAAGAGCCATGTTCACCCCAGAAGCTCACTCCCAGAGCCAGGGCACACAATACACATGAAAAATATGTAAGCTGGGAACTGTGTGCTGGCTCTGGCTCCATTTATGTTCTAGACCATTATTTTTTTCCATGTTTAACTTAATGCATAAGCACTTGATTAAAATATCAAGAGGATACGGTCCTGCCAATGAAGATCTTCTGGTCTGCTCCGAAGAACTGTGATGTGAATGTAATATAAACCTAAAGAATGAGGCTGGGTAAAGCTGGAGCTGTGCAGTCACATTTTGACTTCATATATGTACAACTGGGAGCCTTTATTGCACTCGTGTTGCCACTGTTGGGAGTGGTCCATAGCTCTTTGCTGTTAGCAAAGACATAGACTCCTTGAATTCAATTCAGGGGAATCAAACTGACTGTAGCTAAACCCAGGATTTGTCGCTTCAAGGACAGATTTTCAGCCAGTGAATGCTGCATGTACACTTAAAAATTCCTTAATTCTGAGTGCTTTGCTGGGCAGTAAACAGAGATTTTCTGCCTGTTTTCCTATATAAATATTTATGACAAAGTTGGTAACTACTGGTCAAATGCGAATGCTTGTTGTTCTCAGCATTTTTGGACATAATCTGCCAAAGATTTACATGTGGTTTTAATACCCATAACTTTCTACTGCTGGAAGGCCTTGGATTAAGATCAACTTCAGGAATTGCTTCTAGAAGAAGAGAGTTAGAGTTTGACATATAGAAGGTTTTACGTAGGTTTTGATCAGAGGCTGTTCTGATAAAGGTGCCTGGAAATAGGCAGGGTGCACACAGGGGCACGGCTGTGATGAGTTCAGACTGATTTGGGACCGTTCTCTTCAGTGGGAAAGTCACAGTCTCAGCTTTCTTGTGCAGTGTTGACCCTCCCTGGGCGTTTTGAGGGATGGAAATGTTGGGGAAGTGATGTTTTAAAACATGTGGGAAGCTTCTCTTGAGGCACTTGAAGTCCAGGGAGCCTGGCAAACCTATACGGTTACATCCTTAGCAGTTGACTTCTGAGAAAGTTTTGAGAAGGGCAGGGTGTGGAAGAAGCAGTATTGCTATTGCTATCCAAAAAGAGGGTGAAAAGGGGCTGTAACTCAGAGCAAAACATGGCTTTGATCTCACTGCTGTCACAGGCAAAAATCCTTGTTATGTTCAAAGAAACCCAGTTCATCTCTGTAGCAGTTGTTCCTCCTTCCCTGCACCTACACTCAGGACAAGTTGTGTTTTACAACTGCAGCTTTAGGACACTCAGTACCATGTGTGCTATCCTAGTCGTGTGGCACCTCCTCATTCCTCCTCCTAGGCTGTGACAGACATAATCATGCCACTGGCAGAATGCAACAGGTAATAAATTACACTGTACATAAAAGCAGTCCTCACAGTTTCCATAGCTTGTTTGGGCTTGTTTTGGTTGTCCACAACCTCCCTGCTACATTGGCACGCACACAAAATACCCGTTGCATTTTCAAAGGAGTCTCTGGAGATGAGAAACGAGCAGCGTGGAGAGGAGAATTAATACATCATGTGTGAGTGAACTGGCCCTTTGTTTGTTTTGCGATTTGTTAATGGACCAAAGAGGTACCCTTGACAACAGATGGAAAATTAGTCCCAGTATCGACCAGGGGCTCTAGTGAAGATCATGGCCCATTGCACAGGAAGGATGTGTTCACTTCCACAAGATCTTACAGTCTAATTTAAGCCAGGAAACAGAAGGAAGGTAGATGAGGAGGAGGAGTGGGGAGGGGGGAGAAGAGATATAGCCTCCAGGAAAGTCATTAAGGAACACATGCCTTCCTGACTTCATGTCTTTTGTCTTTTTAAAGTATATTTTATCTCTCTCTGTTGGGCTTTGAACCTTGCAGAGTTTATTTAAGCTATTGCAAACTTGCTGACTTAGGGAGCAAATAAGCCTTTGGGATCAAAGCAGCTGGTATTGTCAGTGGTATTGAGGGTGAAATAGCACATTAGCAGAAGGAGAGATGAGAATAAAAATGGAAAGAAAATCCAACTTGGTATTTTGTTCCTTTCTGCTTTTAGCCTCCTTCCCAGCTTGATCCTTTTAATTTGGACAGGTATTAATTTTCTTTGCACGTATCCCAATAACATAAATATTTAATGGTCCTAGATTACAGAGCTGAAATATGAGATTAGCTCCAACCTTAAAGATTTGTGTAGGATCTCTGCCTCACATTTACATGACTCTGACATTGCAGGGAGGAATATCACCCATCCCTGCAGGAGGAGCATCTCAAGCTCTATTTTGAGTTTGTTTTCCTTTCTGGCCTTGTTTGAGGCTCTGGAGACATAAACACCTCTCCCACTCCCAGTCTTTCCATTGCTATTTTCTGGTGACATGCTATGACAAACCAAATGATAGCTTCAGGTTATTGGAGGCCAATGAGTTTGAATGCTATTTCCTACCTGTGGCAAGCAGGCTCATGGCTTGGAAACCATGTATTCAGCTCAGAAAAGTCTATGCAGGTATGGTAAATATGGCTAAGGTGTGCAATGTGGCAGCGTGAATGCAAGGGTGGTGGGGTTACCTGCACCAGTTTTTGATCCACCAGAATCCTCAACTTGCCTTTTAAATCCATCTTTCCTCTGGGAACAAGTGCCACAAATGTCAAAGGAGCTTAAAATATTCATTACCTAAACTCATTTTTTCAGCCCCAGAGTGATTTTTCTCAGTTGGTTTCATCAGGGTTTGGTGTCACCACCCACATTATGGGCTAAGCCACAGCAAGTCACTATTGACAGAGGTATCAAACATGAAAGTGTAAAGGTCTGTCCATGCTCCTCATCCTTCAGCCAAAAGCAAGTTTTCAAAACGTGTTCCAAAATGCTTTCACCCAAGTAACATTTGAATCTGCAGCTCACAAGTGTGATTTCACAGCATTAATATGACACTGCCATTACCATGTGAAAGTGTATGTGACATTCTAGTGCGTGTATTTATAGCACAAATGGGACAGATTCACAGCTCGGGTAAACCTTTTTATGGCTCTCCTTTGATTTAAGGAAGCTGAGATTTTGAGGCAAACTCACTGTTTGGTTTTCAGCCCCTTTTTATAATTAATGATATCAAAGTACATTCTCTGCAGAGAGTCAGAGAGAAGATAAAGCAACTTTGGAGTTAGCTGAAAGATCTAAGACATTGCTGAAAAAATAGTTTCCAGGCATTTAAATGATAAGGTCTTTTTTTCCCTTTCAAAAAGGAAAAAAAAAAAAAGTACTTTTTTTCACTTAAAAACTTAATCTATTTCCTCCAGAAAATGCTGAAAAAAACCCACATAGTCAATTTTGGAAATACTTTTACTACTTTTTAGAAATACTGCCAAATGGACATGAATGTGTTATTTGCACATATTAATCTATTGTAGAGAACTTTCATAGAAGAGCCCAAGAAAAAATATCCCCCACTGATAATGAGAAGTATTTGCTGGCTGTTTCAGATTGCTTTGGGTTGAATTATGGATATGTTTGTGGTTTGGATTTACTCAGTATTTTAATTAATTCAGCTCACCTGAAATAGGCTTAAATTGCAGCTTCCAGCAAATTCATTTATTGCATCTCAACAGACAGGAATTAATTACTATTGTAATTAAGAAAAGAAGTATGTGAGGACTAAATATGCCTTCAGGTCTACTGGATGCTTAAAAATACCTTCTTTTAAGAGATGTTGGCAAAGCTCGGATCTGTCAGGGGTGTGATGGAGGAGTCCCCTGCAGCTCTGGGATGCTGGTGGATGTGGTGCTGCCGCATTGCCCTGTGCAGGTTGCATCACCTGGGATGTGCCTCAGCACTTGGGAATTACAATTATTATGTTAAATAAACAGGCATTTTTGTCAATATAAAGAAATCCACTGGGGGCAATTTAGCCCAGGTCCATGTTCTGCTGGATGGATTCAGTCACATCAGTGTATTTTGCAGATACCTATTAGCCTTGATCTGTAAATGACAGCAGTAGGAGCCAGTGATCCACAAACTCTCTCTTGTCCTGTTAGCAGAAAAAAACTTGAATATTTAGAATTGAGGAGTTAAACCTTAGCTGTGGACTGAATAACTGTGAAAATAAATGGTGAGGGTCTTTTGATTCTGAGTCCTTGGGCTAATGAAGTCTACAATTCCACTGTTCAGCTAAAATAGCTTGAGAACACAGGATATAATGTAATCTCCTTATACCAGATTGAGAAATTAGAGACAACTCTAATTGACTGCAGTAAGAGCTGGGTCCAGCAATGCAATACAGCTTCCTATGAGCAAGGAGCATCCGCCAGGACCATGCAAAGTCCTTGTTGCAGACTCTTTCCCATCTGGGAGGGAACTAGCCTAAAGTGGCAATTGTGAGAAGCAAATGGATGTCACAAGTTTCCATTTCTGTAATTTAATTATATTAAAATAATAAATACAAAAACATCTCAGGCATTTGCCATGGCTTTACTTGCAGCTCAAAACACCATGTCCCTGTGAGGACTGGCCATCTAGAAGCTATAAGGAGAGGAGTGATGGACTAAAGGAGGGCTTGAATCTCTGCACCAGGCTCAGCACCTTGCACTTTGAGCAGAAGTTTGACTTTTAATCAGTGCTACCCTAAGTGACTTCATCACATGAGAGAAAAGGAGCCTGCCCAGTGCCAGGGGCCCTCTTGCCTATGAGCGTGGTCTGTGCTTGAATAGAGGAACTATTGGTGATTTTTACTCTGGCCATTTACCCCTTGTTTGCTCTGACTCTGCAGTGCAGATGTTAGGCACAGATGTTTACCATTTTTCCTGGTCAGTCATGTGAATTGTCCCCTGGTAGATTGCTTTTATGTTTTTTAAGTCCCAATTCTGCTGGCAAAATCTGTGATTTATCTTTATTTTTTTTTTTAATTCTCATAATTAGTCACAGTGCCTGAGAACAGACGTGAAATGCTCCAGCAAGAAGAGGTATGTATCAGCTGTGGAGTCCTCCCATCACCTTCACAGCGAGGAGGTATCTCAGCAGCTGTGCTGGAAGAGTGGGCTTCTCGACTCTGTGGTCCCACTGCTGTGTCCCATGTCCCAGCTTGGACCTGCATGGTCATTGTTAGCAGACCCTCACCTCAAATGAAACCCCCAACCTGGTTCCTCCCCTGCACTCATCCTGGTCCTGCAAAGAGGTCCTGGTGCTCAACATCCCATGCTGGAGCAAATAAACACTATTGGAGCATGTGAGGTGGGAGTGGGAGCGGGAGCTCCTCCAGGCGCTTGAGACCATGTGGGAATCATCATTTTCCAGGAAATGTGTTTTGAGTGTGGTCCTTCCACTAATGCACCTCCTCTGATGGCCTGGGCTTCCGGCTCCCCAAAGCCATGGGGAGAACCTGGTGCCCTGTAGACGGGACAAAGAAACCCTTTTGTGGGTTATGTCCTAAAGCCATTAAAACCCTGGTCATTTATGGGACACCGCAGTCCTGGCTTGGGCTCCGCATGTTTCTTGGATCCCTTTGGTTTGGGTAGGTTGCAGTGTTCTTCCTTCCCTTGGCTTTCCATGCCCGCTTTTGGGATGAAAAACGCAGGGGCTGAATTAGCTGTGAAGAAAACCTGGAGCCAGGAGGCAGAGCAGGGGCAGCTGCCCAAAGCCCATCAGGGCTCTGCCAGCAGTGATTGCCCTGGTTTTCCCAGGGGATCTCACCCTTGCACTGCTGCTGGGGGAAACACTTCCCTGGTGTATTTCCTTGTTCTCAGTAAGACTCTAACTGTGAAGTAGCAAAGGGTTGTGAAACAGGTTTCTAAATGCTTGAAAAGCCAAGGTCCTCTCCAAGTGGAAAGCCCTATGGATTTGAGCAGCTCATCTGGTTCCCAGGGCATCACTCAGGGGTTTTGTTCATGTTTGAGATTCTCTACCTCTATCTTTACAGGCTCCCTGCAGGTCAGTGATAGATGAGAGATTTGGCCAACTCAGTAGGAATAATACAGCCCAAATGGGTTTGTTTTGGAATATTTCAAGTTGTTAAGAAAACATCAAATATTTCCACTCTGACATTCAGGCTCTTTGGCCTCTTCATAGGTGACTAACTGAGCTCCAAGTGATGAAGAAAACTTCAGCAGCTCAGCTAGAATACCACTGTGAGATTTAAGAGCCTTTTAAGCACTGTCTCTCACTCACAGGCAGGACACACTCTGTGTTTAAGAGTTTCTTCAATGTCAAGTCTCAGACTAGTGAAGTGCAGGTGGCTTCTTCCATCTAGGTTTGGGAATAAAGATGTGCTTGCAGGCAATTCCTTTTTCTTCCATAATTTAGTTGCTGAAAATCAGATTTACGTCAGTTTGACAGAGAGTAGAAATTTGGCTACTGGTCTACATAATATATCTAGGTAAAATGATCTAGGTCTGAGATTTCTGTGTAGGCTGATACAGTTTCAGGTAATCTGGCATCAGAATACTGATAGCAGTAGCCACACCAAAAAGAGAAAGGTTTCCAAAGGCTTTTTCTCGTGTCCTTTTCTCCCGCACCCTGAAAGTGAAAATGAGCAGATAAAATCAAGCACTTCCTGTGTGCCAACTCTGCCTGAAGCCAGAACACTTCCAAACAGAAGTTGGTCCGGGCAGGGAAGGTTATCTCCAGATTCCAGCTGCTCAGATGGCTCACAGGGATACTGGCTTTGGGAGCTGCTTCTGCGGCTGTGCAGAGAACAGATGACTTCAAAGCAGGGGTGGGAATTAGTTCCCATTTGGTGCCAATAAATCTCTCCTCCATGGCATGGCTGCGTGCAAACGCGGAAGGGTTCAGTACCGGGCCATGGCGAAGCTTTGTTGATAGGGGTGAGAGGAGGCTAAGAACAAATTCCTGGGTGCTGCTGGGGCGTGCGTTCACAATTCCTCATTTCCTACTGTTTCCACAGGTTGCATGCATTCACTCATCCTTTATAGAGTGTTAATCTCCTGTTGCCCATTTTCCAAGGGTTTGTAATTGCAATCTCTTTGTAACGCGCCACTCTTAAGCTATGATAGCCTTGACCAGAGAAGGGATTTATAAAGAATTTCTTGATTAAAAAAACATTGTGTCAGACAGATGATAAACAGGTGGTAACTGGAGGGAAGTCTGGTTTGCCAACAAGAATTAAAGTGCTCCAGGATTCCAATGAAATCCCCATCACAGTGCTGGGGCTGACCAGGACACCAGGACATGGGTAAAGATCCTTGATTTTTCTTTAAATCACAGTCATAAGTATATTACAGAATCAATGATTGTGAGGAGACAGGTGAGGATGGGATTTAGGAGAGTTACTTCATTTAAATGAAAGAAGGCACCCTGGCTATTATACCAGACTCCCTGTATCCACGCATGCTTCTCTTGACTGCTTTTGTATCCCATAGCTCTCAGTTGTGGGGCTGCAGGTAAATTTGTGCATCCTTATGATGCCTATATACTGTACCACTGACCCATGCATTCATAGGGATCAAACCTTCCAGGGTTGTCAGAGATACTTATCCTATGGCTTATTACTTCTTAAGCCAGCCAAAAGTTTCTGTCCCTACCCAGCTCGGTTGGCTTTTACCATGCTGGTTCCCCAGTGAAAGCAGAGCCAGCAGCATGTGTGTGTTCTTCCTCTCCACCAAATCATCCTGAGTGGTGCTCAGCCCCTCTGTGTGTCCCCATGGCTACAGCTGAGCCTCTTTCTTCAGCCTTGGGTAATTTTCCACTTCCCAGACCTCCTCCATGCAATAAGTTATGTCAGTCTGGCTTCCTCACTCAGCCCCTCGCTGGTGTAGGGACTTGTTTAGTGCTCCTTTCTCCCAGTGCCAGGGGATGAAGGTCTTCTCTAGCATGGGGGATCTGCATGCCCACACCAGGGCCACATCGTGTTTCCTAGGGTTATGCTAAAACCCAAGCCGAAATCATAGCTGTATGGACTGTGGCAGTCCACAGCCACACACCACTTTGTCTTTACTTTTTAAGAAAGGAAAGTCAGACATCTCAGATGTGCCACTTCCAAACTGCCAATGCATCCTAAAGTCATCCTCTGTTATGTCCAGCACCTATGTCAAAGAAATTGCTAATAATAACAGCTCTTCAGCTATTATTCCTTAGGTTTCCACTCAGCTTTAGTTCTAATCTCCAGTCTAAAACCTCTGCCTAGATTCCCTACTCCAACCCGCCTGGAAGTTTTAGGTGCTGCTGAAATCACTCAGTTATTTGTTCCACTGAATCAGGCCATGTTCCTGGGTCTACTGTAAAGAGCAAAACAGGGAAACACTGTGGGCATACAAAGGAAGAAAAATCCTGGAAAAAATTATGACAATGAGCAAATCTTCTGGTACCCATTAAAAGGTAATAATTCTACCCAAAGGAAGGGGGATTTTCCCGTTGTGAGATGAAATAAACATTCAGAAATGATTTGTGTGTGTGTTTAGATTTATATTTAGGCTTTTATTAAGTATGTTGTTCAAAGGCCCTTTTCTTCCCAGGGTAGTTTGGTTACAATCTTCTCTTAAGAAAGAAAAATCTCTGCACAGAACACAGTCTCTGAAGCTTGCTTTGCTCGGCCCTCAGCGTGCAAATAACACCACACTGTGGTATTTGGCAGCAGATCTTTCACTCTTGTAATTACTGCTGTGGTCCTGGTAGATGCACAGCATCTCAGAGCTGAGTTTTGAGTGATTCTGTGCTGCAAATAAATATGGATAGATTTATATAAGTAGATAAAGGGTAAATTTAGATTAGATATAAGGCAGTTCTTCCCTGTGAGGGTGCTGAGCGCTGGCACAGGGTGCCCAGAGAAGCTGTGGCTGCCCCATCCCTGGCAGTGCTCAAGGCCAGGTTGGACACAGGGGCTTGGAGCACCCTGCTCTATGGAAGGTGTCCCTGCCCGTGGCAGGGGTTGGAACTCAATGAGATTTAAGGTTGATTTAGGTCTTTTAGGAGCTCACGTTTCAGACAAAGCTGTCTCTATGGCAGCACTTAGGTTGGATATAGGTTTTTGAAACAGCCACAGCATTTCTTGTGCAACTATATTTAAGGAGCTATTGCAAAGCTATGTATGAGAGGCAAGCTATCACCTAGACACAGCCTTTTACATTGCTAGCTTCTTGATTAAAAAAGGTACTTTTGTGCCTCTTGAAATACTGCCCTGAACAGAGAGGAATTTGCACTAAAGCCATGTGTACACCACGCTTGGAGGTAGCGAGGCTGCAGTCCATGCAATTAAAAAGATGGTGCCATTTGTTGAAGTGTTTGCTTTTGCTGAGCACAATAAAGACACTGTGCTGTTGTTAGAGTCTCAAAAGTAACCGTTAATATTATCCTGGCCCCACTCCAACAGTAGAAACCAACTCAGGTCTGTGTCATTAACTCAATAATTATGTCACCTGAGTAATTGTTGGGATCTCAGAGTTTTTCCCTATTCTACACAAATCTCTGAGTTTTAATATTCAGGTGCATTAGACTGTAATTTCCTATTGATTTTGAAGATGGGAAGATGAAGAGATGTAATTTTAAGAAGTGTTATCAGTTATTTGATTAAATTAATTGCTTCCTTTCACATACGGTAGTCACATAATAGCCTTAATTTGACAGTAGCACAAAGACGTTATCTGTGTTTTTGTACCCTGGTTGCCTACATGGCGTGTCCTCATCCTTCCCCTCTCAGAAGTATCTGGTGGGTGTTTTGATGGAGAGGTCAGCTCTGATTTAGGCTGTGAGGATTAAACATTTAGTCTCTGCAGAGAAATTGAGTGGTAAAATGAAAGCCAGACACTGAATAAACTCCTCTTCATTTACTGTCTTGGAAGGAATAACATCTTTCCACCAAATCCGTGTAGCCAGCTGGGTTCTACCTCCAGTCATGCTGGTTTTACTGCCAGACCTGATTTATTGGGTAACTTGGTGCCCAGAGCAAAGTGCTCTCCTGACCTGGGAGGATGTTGCTCTGCAGCTTTGGGCATGTCTTCAGGAAGACGGTCAAATTCCTGGTCGGAGGCTCTTGCTAGCAGAGCTCACGCCTGTGCAGCAATTCCACTTCTCTCTCCATTCGTCCATGAAGGATTTCTTACGGCATTTGTTATTGTCAAATGTCCTGAATGTCAGGATTACTGTAATGTGCTCAGAAGCCTGATGGGGTAACAGTTGTCCTGCCCCTAATTGGCTCATTTCGTTGTTTGACTGAAAAATCACAGAGCACTTTCTGCCTTCTGCAAAGAGGTTCAAGTGTTTTTCTGCAAAAGAAATCACATTAAAGGGTTTTTCTTATATCTATTAAAGACTAAGTTACTCTAATAAAAGCAATATGAAGATAGGATGAGAAAGTTGGGTCTGTTCAGCCTGCAGAAGAGAAGGCTGCATGGAGACCTCACAGCAGCCTTCCAATAATTGAAGGAGGGCTATAGGGATGCTGGGGAGGGACTCTTCATTAGGGACTGCAGTGATAGGACATGGGGTAACGGGTTCAAACTTA